>VZTX01006692.1:328145-392194 GCA_013400915.1 Pardalotus punctatus
TTTTTTTTTTTTTTTGTAGCTATTTTTCTTCATTTTTCTTCCTGATTTATTAGGTTTATTCGGTTTATTTTTGTTTGTTTTTGTTTGTTTGTTTGTTTTTCTTATGTTTTACTTTCTTTGGTTGATTTAATTTTGGTCTTTCTGACATTCTAGATAACTGACTGCATTTATCTTTCTTTTACCTGAATTCTGCAAAGCAAGGGTTTTCATTAGCAACTGACACTGAATGCCTCAGAGAATAAACTCTTAAAGCATAAAAATAAAATTTGTAACTGAGGAACAAAAGTATTGTTAAATTTTACAGACAAGTAGCTACAGTAAAAGTAATTTTTAATCTGTTTAAATAAATAATCTTCAAATAATTTGATTATAGGGTTTTGCTTTATCACTGCTGCACTGGTATGGAACGAAAGGCTATTACTCTGTTTCTAGTTCAGAACAGTATCTCTTCTGTTTGTTGAGTCTGAATCAATTTGCATGCTCCTCTGTGTAGGACAGACTTTAAACAGGCACTTAACGTTCCAGCAGCATCCAGATCTGCATCCTGCAGAATAATCTAAATAAACTCAATGGCTCCTTAGGAATGAAGTGCTGTTTAATGTGAGTGTATGGGATAAGGACCTAGTTCTTAATTTAGAACACTTCCTTTTGGTGTAAAACAATTCTAGTTTCCAAAACTAAAGAGGTGCAAGGAAACCTTGTTTCTTCTTTAGTTGTATACAGTTTGAAGTAAGAAAATAAAATGCATAAAAGTTAAGCAATATAAAAAGAGTTAAATACCAAAAAAGAGAGAAAGCATCTGTTTCTTTTGTGAGTTTAAAAAAAAAAAATTTATAGTGAGGGTCCTGCAATTGTACCTATAGTAGTTGTACCTATAGAAATTCCATATAGCAGCAAGCATCATTCAAATGATCACAGAGAACATCTAAATCTAAGCATCTGTTGCATCAGTAAGTATTAAAAAGATTTCTTTCTGTGTGCAAAAAGAAAGTCTTGCTTTCCAAGAGAAAGAAACGTAGCGGGTTCAGCATTACACTGCTAGCAGGATATCCAAGGTAGATTTGAGCTCCAGTGCAAATGACCAAAATTGGGATGAGAGCATTTTGTGAAACTCAAAGTGTAGAAGGCATTGTTTTTACTAATCCAGATTAAACCCTTGCCTGTAGAGAAGTTTTATATTATGGGAAGTGTGTGCCTCAGCTTTAGAATGTTGTGTTGGAAGATAAGACTGCTTTCTGTTAGGTCAGGTACACCTTTTTCTCCCAAAGTAGTTAGGAAATGCCATGAAAAGAGCTGAATTAAAGCATGTGGGAACTTCATCACCATTGATGGCAGAATTGTATAATATCTTTATATATGCTTTTAAGGATATTTATTTAATTACTTGAACTCATGCTCACAAACATTTGCTGTATGGTGTTCCAGATAAAAATGTGCAGTGAGGCAACTCCCAATCTTTTTAGACATATATTTCAATAGCCTGGACTAACCAGGATAGTCTAATGCTAAACTTGGTGAAAATTATGATGGCAGAGGAGATAGCCTAAGATATGGCATATCTCATCTGAAGTAGATTTATTCCTAGGAAATGTTTTAATATTTGCCATTCCAGAATCAATATTTTTATTTTAGAGTTAATCCTAACAATTTCTATCACCTTTCATGAACATCTGAAATTCAAGGAGAAGGATTATTGTGCTTTATCAAGATAAGTAGTTTATCTGTCTAGGAAGCTGTGGATTTTTTTCTTCTTTTTTTTTAATAAGTTTTGTTTACTAATTGTAGTCAGAAATTTTTCTACACATAGTCTATGTGAATGTGAGATCCATGAATTAAGGATATGACAGTGTACCATCTGACAGGATGGATGATTTGAATCAGCTACTATTTTTCCTAAAAGAATGAAAATAAACTGTGAGCAGCTGGCAAATTGTTAGCTACCAGGATAGTTTGCATTTTAACAAAATTGTTGCAAAGGTTCTGTTAAAGGGTCATAAATTTTACAAAATACTGCTAACTCACCTGATGATAACATACAGATGGGTCATATTTCTTTCAAATAATTTCTTTCTATGCTGCTGTGTAGTAATGCATTAATTAATTAAGCATTAATAATTTCTTTTAGTGGTTTGATTTTTTAATTAGGGATCTTTGGGGGAAATTTGTGTGAAGGTCAGTCATAATTCAATACTAATAAAAAATGAGTGCACGTTTTCTGTGAATTGATAGAGCAGCAGCTCTCAGAGTAGCATGGCAGTTGTCCAAGCATTTAGCAGAGGTTGATACAATTGTATCTAAACATAGCCTAGGTACTATAATTGGTTTTTGATAGTGAAAAAACTATCAATAAACACCTTTTTGAAGGCCAGAAAGTAACACTGTCTTAAATTGTTGCACTGTAGCCAGATCTGTTTTCTAATATTGTTAATCACAATTTTTTTTACTGTAAGCAAAAGAACATATGATATCTCACTTTTAAAGTTGTCCTTTTGCTATTGTGAAATCAACTGTTGAAAGATTCATAAATATATACAGAGCCCATAAAGTACTAAAAAAATCAGAGATTTTCTAATTTTTTAGCTTTTTATAAAGAATTTTTTAAATTTCAATAATACAGTTATTATTAATTTTTGAGAATAAGTTTAAATTCAGGACACATCACTTAATGATGGCATGCCTGGGAAGTAAGATAAAGTTATTACATTTTCCTTGCTTGAATATTTAAATTTTTGAGACTTTGTGAGAGTTAATTTTATATCTGTTACATTGGATAATTCCTTCTGAAAATTATGAATTTTCTTGTCATATATTTTAGTGTTGGTAAAACAAGTTAAATTAACATTAGCAATTTAATGAATAGAAATATAAGAAGAAAATAAAAAGCTTAAAATGGTAAATAATGGTTTTGATTTATTTTCTCTATTGTCTTTATTGACAATTTTGACTCTGATGTATGGTTGAATATTATAAATTATGCCAAAATGAAACTCCCTGTCTTGGAGAGAATTGCAAATGTGTGCACAGATAGGTCACTTTTCAAGCACTTTCCATTCTTGTAACCTTCCCAAAGCTACCAGTAAGAATCTTTGGGATTTTTATCTTGTTGCTATCTGTCAGCTATTCAGTGAAGTGAATCCATTTTTTCGGAGAAGTCGTCAAGTATCTATCAGATGGGGGTAACTTTTTTTTCCCTGCCAATCTGGACAGCTTTAAAGTGACAACCTGACAGATGTAAATATGATTATTTAGGGAAAGCCTAGGGCAGCTTATTTTTATGCAGCTGCTTAAAAGTTAAAAGCATAGCAATCAGCTGAGGTTAAAAATTGCATTTATAATGCCAGATTTGGAAGAAAATAATAACTTTTCCATCTTTTGAGGTAAGAGCAAATGAAGGGTTGAGTGCCTTTTTTTATTCTGGTCAGTGTTAACAGCCTACACGACACCACTGTGTTTGCCATCCTCAGTCTCCAGCACAGCTGCAGAGGAAGGGGCATTTCCAGTTGACCAGGCATGTTGCAGCCCTCCCTTGCTGCCAACCTTCTCCACTTGTATGAGGAACTGAAATAATGAGACAAGCTTCAAATGCCACATGATGGAAGTTGTTAGCAGATGAGCAAGTCTGCTGGCAAACCTTGTTAACACTGTTAATTCAAATTGGAAATGTGACTGACCTGTGTCCTGTGTCCTTTACACTCAGAATGAGTATAAAGCTTGCTCATGTAAATTAATCTGAAGAAATGTCAGTAAGAAAGAGCAAAGCATTACCGAAAAGAGGATATAAAAACAAGAAAATGTATGCAATAATTAAATTAAATAAAAATTTTCTCATTATATTTTCTTATTTCAAAATGTAGTAGGATTACTAATAGGTGATAAACTATATGACAGTATGGCCTTGAATACATTATGGCATCAAATATTAACATGTTGATCTATGAAGTTTCTGCCAGTGTATCAATCTTTATAGTCTTACATTTAAAAATATGTTTTAACATTTTCCTCCTTTATTTCCCCCTACATTTTTTCATGTCACTGTGCTATTGTAGATTCCTCTCCATGTCTCTTCCTTTTTTCCCACCTACTGTTTTGTGCTTCACCCTTTCAGGTTTTTATCATGTTCTTCCATATGTATAATACCTTGGTCTCTGTTCTATCCTCTGAAAAGAGAGTTCTTGTTTTCTGTCTGTACCTGGACAAACTAATTCTTCATACCTTTTACTCTTGTAAGATGAATATCCAGACTTATCTGATGAAAATCCACACCCTGATAAAAAGGTTGAGAAATAGTATATTTACATGTCACATGCTGTTAATTCAGTTTTGTGATGATTTTTTAAGTTTCTTCATCCTTTATTCAACATTTCCTTGATTTCTTTCATAGAGATATTATTGGATTATTAGACCACATTAGATGACTACTTTATATTATACAGGATAAATAATTTGAAAAGATTGCTAACTAATCAATATTTTTAAGAGTCAGTTAAATAATTATAGACTTTCTTTTACATCTTATACAAATCAATATGAAATACCTGAATTTTTACTGTGCTCCAAGATGAAACTTAAAAGTTACATTAACTCTTGACTAAATAGTTAATAATTACATAGGATTCTGTGTTTTCCTTTCCTCACTATTTACTGTTGCTCTGTGCTCACATGGTCATTCTTCACTTCTGATCTCGCTCATGATGACATTTGTGTTCCCCAGATTGTATGGATTTTAAGGAAAAATTTTAATAGCTCTTTAATGAAAGCCTCAAAAACATTGTTTATGTTTCATTGCATAGCTCTGAGGAAGATTTTTTTTTTTTTGGCAAAACTCTTAGCTGTCCTTTCCAGTCAATGAACTTATGTGTAGAAAAGGAATTTTTTGAGTTAGGGGCGTGGAAAATGCTGGCAGCATGGCAGCAGCTTTGTGTTTTTCAATAAAATGATAACTATTTTCATTCTGTTTCAGGAAACAGCCAGAACACTATTCTGAATCTTGCATTTAAGGGTCCTAGGAGCTCTAACCTTCCCTCTGTTTGGTATAATGTAGTTAAGAAATATGAAAATGTAATTACAAGCTCACAGAACACTTTGTGTAGTCTTGATAGTGAAATAAGTATCTTTTAATCTGAACCAAATTTTATGTTCTAAACTTGGAATTACAGTTGCTTTTGGAATTTGCAAAACCACTGCAAATTCAATCATAGAATATCATGCAATGCAAAAAAGAGGGGAAAGCAAAACTGGGTAAAATATTAATAAAGAATCAATGGAACATCAGTATTTTTAACCCGAACAACACAAATGGTCAATCAGGATACTTAGAATGCTTCTTCACTTCTACAAAATGTGTTGCCTTCCAGAGCTCTTGCCATGTTTTATTAATGAATAGTTGTAAATCATTTTAGGAACTTAAAGCTATTAGACCAGAGAAAAGCATTTTATTATTGTTATTGTTCATTTGAAATGCTAATTAAAGGCATCAGAACAAAATAATTTGCCTCAGTTTGCTGGTTAAATGTCTTTTGTGCATTAATCATTATAATACAAATATTTTACATTACAATATAGTGCTTTGCAGACAAGGTGTATTCTGTTCACCTGGGTTGAGAATGACACTGAAAATTTAGCTTGGTTTGGGGTTTTTGAGGGTTACGTAAGATAAGTCATGTGCGAATCACAAAGCAAAACTTATTTGGGCAAGGAAGTTTTCTGGGAAAACATTTCAAGGTGGATATCTACCATCAAAATTATTATTCAAGTTAATTTGCAGTCAAAAGGAAGGGATTCATCTTTTCCAACCTATATTTGATATCCTGTCTTCTATACTCAATGAAGCTGATTAACACCTAATTTGGACACCTGCTTTGACCCACAAGGATTGAATGTGTTTATTTTTCTTTGTTGATTACAAAATAAACTTGCCTTGACCAATAGACAATTAGAGCTGGGGTTTGATCCTGATCCAAAATTCAGGTGTATGAAATGCTGATGCTTCTGACAGCTATTTCACTACAAGGTTTAGGTGGGATTTGAAATTGCAGACTAGGGGCTTATTGATGGTTTGCTAATGAAAGATATAACTTGTATGTAATTCTGGTTTGTATTTTTGAAGGTCATTTGCATGTTTGCAGTATGTTTTTGGGGTAAAGTTCAGTTCAGTAACTGTCTAGTCCCGTAATATTTAATATCAACTTTCAAAGGAGACAGAAAAGAAACTAGAAAAAGTACTAAACAAAACCCTCTGATAAATTATGTTGTGCTGAAAAAGTGTATTGAAATTTTTCTGGTTTCTTTCCTTACTTCTACACAGTTTCGCCTGTTTAGAAATCTGCTATGCTGGCATGCACTCCTTTCTCTAAAAAAGTAATGCTGAGCTCCAGTGTAAAATGTTTCTGCTTTCCTGTCAGACTGCACTGGCAAACTCACAAAAGACCCCGGATCAGGTGTTTTCAGGACTAGCTTGAGTCTGCCTTTGCTTGAGTGAAAACCAAGAAGTGTATTTTCTGACTCTTTTTTATGGGTGCTTGTGTGTGTGTTGGGCTAAGAAAGACAACAAGGACAGAAATATTCTGCAGGATAGCTTTCTGTTAGGTTTTTTAAAAATTGAGATTCAGCTTTGAATATGTTTAGATGCCACTATTTACACAGTCTGCTGACATACCATGAACTACAAATTTTAATGAAGTTACATGTTTTTCACTGATAATATTACTTTGAAATGTAATTCGTAAGTGTGTTGTTCTTTATTCCATTCACGGTTGATGTAACACTATCAAGTCAGTTTAGTGAAAGGTTGCTATTTTTCAATGTCATCTTAGATATCACAAGTGTGTTCTGTTTGATTTGAGCATGTATAACAAAAAATAACAAAATATATTGACTAGAGTGTACAGGTCAAGTTTCTGTTCTTAACTCAATGTTTAATACAAACTGGAGGTGGAAATGGGATGAAGTTAACAGGAAAAATACAGCTCCCAGTGGAGCCGCAGCTCAGTGTTTTGTGTTCATTTATGCAAACTCAGCTTAGACCACACATCAGACTGTAACCTATATTGGTTTATCCTGAACATATTGTCAGCACCATTACCTGCATCTGAAACTCTGGCAGACAAAAGGTTTTCTAAGTATGGTTTGTGGCCGGAATCCAGTCTGTGGGAACTGCATTATAAAAGTTCCTTTTTAGAAGTTTATTTTAAAAAAATCTAAAAAATTGAAATGTTTGGCTATTTAACAGCAAAATATATACCTTTTTTTTAGAACAAACATTTGAAAGCATTTTATGTTTTGCAAGCAGTGGCCTAAATGAATAAATTGTAAGTCTCGTTTTAGGCAATATATTTTGTCTTTCAGTCCAAAACATTGGATGAGTTTATGCTTGCTCTTTCCACAGTTACACAGTTTGTATTTGTCACAACTGCAAAAAAAGAACTAAGGTGACTTGATTTTCTCCAAAACTCAGGAATAACAGCTTTACAAAACTTTTATGTGGTATCTCCTCTCTTTTCCTTTCTGTAAATGAAGTAAGGAAGAAAAAAATACATCTGTGTATATTTCATCCTCTCTATCACTGCTACATTCCTGATGATTTATTGAAATCTGACTGACATTGACAATCCATGATGATTGTGCTGAAATAAATATAGTTAAATGTAACATATGTAGTTAAAGCATATGTGCAGACTTATGCCATGCAATGGATATATACATAATTGAGTATAAAATCTAGATCACATATAGAGGACATTCAGAAGTCCGTAAAATTGATATATTTGAATCTAGATCTATAGTATATCTGCTAACAAGTTACTTTACCACTAAGTGTACTAATTCTAAATGATCTTTGGGTAAAAATCAACAGGCAGACTAAGAAAAAAAAAAAAAGTATTTTTTGTACCTGAGACAGATAGTAACCTGCAATTTTGACAGCACAAATTTTAGGGCAAGCAATAAGTGGAAAAAATGGGCTTTTTAAAATAATTGTAGGTTATGGATCACCATTTTTAAACCATAGCTCTGAGATCAACAGGGAGTATCTTTGTAATATTTTTTGGTGGTTTGGGTCTAGGTGTTGTTTTGTTTGTTTTTTCAAAATTTAGATCGTTACTGTGCTTTGAAATGAATTTATTAAATGTGTGCACTTGTTATGCTTTCATTCACATCAGTGAGTGGTCTTGGTGTTCACAAGTTGTATTCCTTTCAGATGAAACTAAATTAGAAAATGCACTACATGAGTGCAGTGTATGTTCTTCAACATTTAGTGATCAACCTCTATATGGGACCAATTTAGGACTAGTCAAGTACTTAACCTTTGAAATATGTGTTTTGTTCCCTAGCTGTCCAACTCTGCAGTTCTGTTCTTCCTGCATTACTGTACTTGCTAGGAAGGTGTGAATCAAACAAATGACTTTTTTTTTTTTTTTTTTTTTTTTTGTGATTGAGACAGGATCTCTGCTTTTCTTCCAGATTTTGTTTCTTTCCTCTGCAGCATAGGTTTCATGGGATTTTCAGTTCAGGAACTCAGAACTTTACTAAAGCAAGAAAAATCAATGTAGGATGGAAGCACAGAAAAAACTTATTGAAGTATGAATATAGTTGTTCTGGCAGAAATCATTAAATCTAGCAAAACTTGATTTGTTTTTTCCAGGAAAGAACAGTAACAATTAGAAGACAGACTGTAGGAGGATTTGGATTAAGTATAAAGGTAAGATGATTTTTTTGGTCTGTTATTCCATATTGCACAAAGTGTGTCTTTGTATTTAGTCAATGTTACTGTTACTGTATGCAAACTCTATTTTAGAGGGCTAGAAACAAGAGGGGAGATATATTCTTGTGTGTTAGATACTGTCGCAGCAGGCAGCCACAACTATGCTGCCCTATGGAATGAAAGGCAATCATTCCCTTAAGATTCAAGCTCCCAACTCTGTAATAAGTTTTGATATAAGAGTTGAGAAGTGTTTCCAACTGT
Source organism: Pardalotus punctatus (assembly GCA_013400915.1). NCBI lineage: Eukaryota > Metazoa > Chordata > Aves > Passeriformes > Pardalotidae > Pardalotus > Pardalotus punctatus. The sequence continues at coordinate 337,105 of VZTX01006692.1, forward strand.
CTAGACTGTACTTGTGTTCAACTGCTCTATAATTTAAATAGTTATTAATGAATGCTAAATTACAGTGGCAGGCACATGGAACAGCCAATAAGTTCATCATCAATTCTCCTACAAAGAATATCGCATTAATTCACTACAATTCATTAGTGGGACAGCAAGTGTTATTGCTTGCTCGTATTGTTTATTTTTCTGTCGATCAAGCACAGACAGCAATTTATCATGTTACCATGTTTTTGCTTTCTTCAGTAAGATCTAAGAACATATATGAGTATAGGTGGTCCTTTTTGGGAGAGGGAGGAAGGGTTAATTTTTGTCATTGTAATCGATGATTCTGAAATCCTTTGATTTAAATCTGAGTGTAGACAGCACAAGATTGATTTTGTCTTTTAAACACATCACTTCTCAGTCTCAAGATAGCAATGGAAAAAATGAAGTGAACTTCATATGAATGCATAGAGGCCTAAATTATACATATATAGTGAAAGTATGGATTTTCCTGTGAACATCTGCTAGTACTGACCTTATAAGTGACTCATAAGAAGGATTAATGTGCATTTGTGTTGTCATTGATAAGAATATTGCTGAATAGAAATATTAATTTTTAAATATTACTTGACGTGCTTGCTGTTATCTTGTTGACCCATGAAGACCTCTGTTCAAGAAAAACTAATTGCTATTTTGTCACCAAAGTTTCTCAGCAGTTTGGTCAACAACACTCAAATTTTTTTTCCTCCAGTACCATTATAGGTTACAGTTCACTGAACAATGATGAAGTAATGCATGTCAGTGTAAAATCAAGTATATGGGTAAGTGCTAGGAAATAACTGGTTGCAGTAAGGACTTTAGATGATTGGAGAGCAAATCTCAAGTCAATAAACTTGATTTTTGCATATATTTTACAATGGTTATTTAGAATTAATCTTGCTGACAATCTCAAGATTCCATTATTTAAGCATTATGTACACTGAATAAAATAAAATATTGAGAAATATAAAATAAATAGTGATTGTGCAATGATCCTTCTTAAATTAGTAGAGCAAGATATCAATTTTCTAGGATTATTTTATATCATAGATATTTTGACCAAAATTAGCCTGAGTAATGGATGGATGAAGATACATAAAGTGAGGTGTGAATAGACAATTTTTAATTTTTGAAATAACTGGCAGTCAGGTGATGGTACCCCTTCAAAAATGTCATTAAAGAGAAAAGAGATTTCTTTAAAAAAGAGGGAACTGAAACTTGCATAGATTAGATAATGGAAATGACAAGTTGAATTCTATGGTAAGGATGTTCTGTTGATGTGTATCAGGTAGCATGATTTATTACTTTAAAACTACTTATTTTGTAAAAAAAATCAGTGTATGTGGGACCTTTTTTGCTAGATCCCTTTATTACTAATTATACATTCTAACAAAGAAAGATGGACAAGCAATTGGATAGCCAATAAAATCTAAAAAAAAAAATCAATATAATCTACTATTATAATTTTAAACTAGTTGTAAGAAACAGCTTAGAACTGGAATTTTTAGTAATTTTCCTTTTTTGGTTTAGTAGGCAAACTTTATGAAGACTCACTGAAATGGACTTTTTATTTATGGCATGAACTGACATGTCACTTCCAAGTACTCTGAAAAGTGCCAGTTTTCTTTTTAAAATGTGTCATTCAATCATGGTGCGCTTCTTCTTGCAGATGAATAAAAATTTGCTGCTTTGGTGTTTTGTTTTATAAGGCTGTGGAACTTTAATAAAGAACTCATATTTGATATTAATATTAATTAAGAATGTAATTATTTTGAAATTGTGCCAGAAAGTGGAAGTCTACAAGTCACCCTGAAGGAGGGAAAATGACTGAAGCGTCTCCTTGTGTCAGAAACCTCCACAGCCCCATGAACTACAGTAGTTTTTGTTGTCTTACTACTCTACTCTCAGACTAATTAAAGACGGGTTATTTAAGGACTTGCTTTCTGGCTGTGGTGTATGTCAGAAGATGCAGTTTATCTGAGGTGTTAATTGCAGAAGTACAATGATTAATGACCCTCACTTTAGAATACTTCCTTGTGCTTTCTTATGACTTTGCCTAGTTTTGGCAGTCAGCTCTGGGGCATTATCATGTCTATTTTTTCTGCTAACATAAAATACCCATTTACTGTCAGAAATCTAACCTGATAAAGTCACCTTTTAACTTTCTCTTGAGTAAATTTTGAAAATGTCTTATCCCACTGCAAGTGTTTTGGACCCTTGGAAATTTGTGGGTTTTTTTTTTCCTGAAGAGCAGAGGACAAATTTTTAATAATTCCAAAATTAAACAATTTTTTTTTACTTGTCTATTGAGGCAAACTCTCTTTATTTCTCTTTTTAACCTTGATGTTCCAACTATATTTGTAAAAATCAAAGATTCATTTAACTGCTTAAAAAAACCTGCTTGTAAGATTGACTTTTGTTCAAGACCTAAACTTCAGCCCTTTAAAAAATAGATTATAGTCCACTCTTTTAAGGTTTGAAAATCTTGTATTTTGCTGTATGTCTTAACTGAAGTTAGTGGTGAAACTGTGATTGAATTTGAAGCAGACCTGCTCTGGTTTACACTCTTCTGAAGGAATTATTTTCTCTTTCCTGAAACCTCCTGTTAAATGTTTGTGTGTGAAGGAGTAGCCATGGACATAGATGTAGAATTTGGTAAGTATAGTGTAATACATAATGTAGTATTTCAGTCATTTATCACATCTCTGACAAGTTTGAGATGCAGAGTTTTGACAAAAGATGCTGCTAAAGTGTATGATTTCTGAAACAACATCGTGTTTTTCAATAATTGGAGCATAGTGTTTCTGAAGAAGCAGGCAACAAAATTGATAGTTCATTAAACAAATTGAGGTTTGTTTTTACAGTCTGACTCCTGGCTACCAGGACTCAGTACACTGCTATTTTCCTGCCTCCGTTTTGATCATTCTTTTGAAAGGGTGAGCAGCATTAAAGATCTTTTGAGATTCAGTTTGACTTTTGAATTTGACTCAATCAAAAAATTTAGTGGCCATAGACTTTAAAGCTATTTTCACTAGTGGAAATGCTGCCTTTTAGTATGAAGTCAGAAACTCCCCTACATTGTCTAACTCTGATGATGGTAAAGCCCAATAATTGGTCTGATTTTTTATAAACTCTCTTTTTTTAGAAAAGAAGTAATTTCCTTGTTACACTTAGAGCCAAAACCCGCTAACCTTTGTCAATAAAAGTTACTGCTTTCGATTGCCCTATTTTTTGTGTGTCAAAAACTTCTGGAAAAAACCCTCACACATAAAAACTGGGATAAAAAAAAATCTTTAGGAGTGTATCATGTGAGACTTTGAAAGGAGGTGTGGGTGACCTCTCACCAGTAGTGGCCAACATCCAGGACAGTGACCTTCAAACAGCTGCTGGTGATTAGAGCTTCCTCTGTCTCTTCTAGCAGGACCACCTCTGCAGGTGGGCAGCTGCCATTATTCCAGGTCTATCCTTCCCTGCTTAAGGAAAAATGACAAAGAAAATTTGCTTGAGAAAGATCAATTCTAGACTCTGTTAGAGATCTGAGCCATTAGGTCTTCAACACCACTACTTGATGTATTTTTGTCCATCCTCTGGTCTGAGTTTATAACTACATGTCCATAATAGAGGGAGAGAAAATTTAAAACAGTGGAAAAAGTTGCCTCTGTTCCCAGAATTTTCGTCAGAAGACTGTCCCCTGAGACTGTAAAACCAGATTTTAGACATACATACATTTTTTCCTCTACAGGACAGAGAATCAAGTATGGAGAATGCAGGATGAAAGGCTGCAGTGTCAACCTGAAGTAGTATTCAACAAGATGTTGGCAGAATATATACATTTTGCTACAAATTGCCAACAAGGACTGGGTATAGATAGATGGTCAACTATTTTCTCTTTCCCATTTTGATTTTTTGTTTCTTAGAATAGCAGGCACTACATGCTGTTACTAATTTAAAAAGAAGTCTTCATACAGGTCAGGCTCAGATGCGGTGAAAGGAGATAATTCTCTTCTGTAGAACATTACTGAAAGCTTCTTCAAATCTGCAGTGTAAATGGATTTAGGTAGATTCAATACAATGAGAGAGGAATAATCGTGTTGTGTGCATTGCAGGCTGGCTTAGTAATAGCAGTAATTTTGTGCTTTAATGGAGCTCTGAGTCTAAAGAGGCAGGGATGCTGTTTTACACCTTGCACTTCTTTGCTGGGCTTTAAATATCCTGAATGGTACAACATGTGTGTAATACTGGGAGCTTAGGAAGAAAACGGCGCAGTTATTTTTTCTGTTTGTTTGTTCATGTGACTAGAAAATTTGGAAGGTATAGGTTAAAACTTATAAATTTAGTGAGCTTGAACTCATTATCTGCAGTAAAGCCAACTTTTACTGTTGCTGTTCCTCTGGTGAAAACTGCTGAAAGATATTCAACAAGCTATAATGGTACAATTTCATTAGTCTGAATGCATCTCTCAGCCTAACTGAAATGATGGTAGCCTCTGGTCTTTGTGGAGTTAATATCCAGTCTGTGCTACAAATACTGACATGTTCCATGCTTGTCAATGCTCATCTCATCCAATGCCAGTAGAAATTTTCCTGAAGTCAAATAATTGTAACATTACTGAGCTCCCAATTAACTCAGTGTTTTTAGGGCCATTTGCATTGGCCATTTACATACGTCCAGTTTCAAACACTTGGTTATTGCATGAAGAAGGGATGTGTGCTGTTCCTTAGGCCATCAAAATACCTTTCAGTCCTTTTCACACCTTGACACTGGATGCCTGGACCTAAAAAAGATGTAGTTTCCAAAGTAAAATCTGTCTGCTGAAAAGAGCAGTAAGCAAACCCTTAACCAGGATTCCTAGGCAAAACAACAGTGTGGTAGACAGTGGTTTCTGGTGACCTGAATTTGTACAGTTGCATTTGAGCTTTCTCTTTGATGCTCTCTGCCAAGGAAAAAAAATATTTGGGTCTTTCTATATATTTGCCTTTACCTTCCTTTGAATTTCCTTTTCATATAAGATTTATTTTTATTACTTTATTCTTAAGTACCATAAATGTTTCCAGTCCCACCAGGATAAAGTGAATGAAGCAACAGCATTGAATTGTTGTCGAACTGTTGAAACCATAATCCGGTTTTCCTTTATTTCTCCCCATTTATTGAACACCTACTGTTCTGTTTCTTAATGTTTCTTTTTCTGTTCCTTGTTACTTATGCCACTGCTTTCCTCACTCTTTGTGCTTGTGTGACAGACAGAAACAAATAAAAGCTACTTTTGAGATGAAAAGCCCAAACCTTCTTTCTTGGGCTTTTGTTTACCTCCTTCTTGCCAGCATGAAAACTAAGTGGTCACAGTGTGGTTGACATTGTAGTCGGATGGCTATTCTGCTTTTACAGGACACATTTCATACATTAAGCTCTCCAGAATTCACAGAAACCAATGTCCTTTTTCTTCAAGTCTGGTAGAGTTCTGAATTCACTTCCTGAGCTAATAATGGCAACTGAGAACTTCTTTATGAGAGACAATAAGGGATTACTCGCAGTCAAATATTCATTAAAAAAAAGAGGAAATGCAGGATCAGAGTTATTTTTTCAGTCTCTAAAAGCTGCATTTAGAGAAAACATGTAATTTTAATCAAAAAGATATTTTTAGTGACTGACAAGATTGTCATTTATTCTTTTTTCAGGGTGGAGCAGAACATAATATTCCAGTGGTCATTTCTAAGATTTCCAAAGAACAAAGAGGTGGGTATCAGGTATCAGCTTATTACACTGTGCTTTGATGTTCCCTTTAAAGAAAGATGTATTAAATCTTGAGATTCTTCAATCAGTGTTAAGCCAACACTATTGTTTTACCCTTTCTCTCCCATGTCTATAAGATCTCTCCCTTTCTCAGAAATTTTCTCTGAAGAGGTAAAGAATTTTTATTTGAAATAGTTTGTAAGGTCTTCCACAATTTTTTTTTTAATGTTCTTGTAAAGCATTTTTTTTTTTAAGGAGAGAACTAGGAAGGTATTTATAGAATGAAAATGTTTAACAAATTTAACAAAAGGCAATGATTTAGTGGCTTTCACTTCCCAGCAGTTATTTTCTGGAAGCTGTAGCAGATCAAATGTTTGGCTCTTAAATCATGGTAACACAGCAGGAGAATGCATGACTTTTTAACCTGGTTAGTCAGGTACTATTGAGACAGGGGTAGTAAATGGCAGAACCTTGATAATACCCCTATTTTTTTTTGGCATCAGATGCTGAGCTGTGTAAGCCTTTGCAGCAACTCACGTAGCAAAATTGGTACTGCATAAAGACTTGACCATACTTATGTTTAATAAAAACAGAGCTGGCGCTGAATCTCAGTATTGTTTTTAACAGACAATGTTTTGAAATTGTTGGAATGATACATGGATAATAGTTAAACAGCTCAAGGTGTGCACAATTATGAAGGAGGAAGGTTGTGAATCAGTTCTAATATCATGTACTTAGTATCTCTGTTATGTTTGTGGGTATTTGTGTACATTTATGTAAGGCCAGAAATGTAAACTTGGAAACATTTCCCTCCACCTGTAATTCAATAGTTCTAGAACTCAGCTTCTCCACAATTAAAATGTGCCAGCATGAAAAAAGTCTCCAATTCACCCAGACAGATAAAGAGAGGTATGTAAAAATCAGTATATTGAGAGCCAAAAGCCAACCCCTGAAAGGTTGGATGTGAAAGCTGGATGTAGGGAGGCTAAGGAGTAGCATGGAATGAGCCCCTAAGGAAGGCAATAAGGTTAACCATTATACTTGTGACTACATTCTTTTCAGTGTACATATAACTAAGTAATACATAAAAATGTGGCATATATTACATACAGTAGCTATTAAAATGCTATTAAGCACTGCAGGAAAAATAAGAAAGATACACAAGTTTAATTGAGCACACTGAAGTGCAATTTTATTTTTGTCATTATATTTTTGCTGCAGTCGCTGTTGTGTTGTTTCTAGCCCCAATACCTAGCTGTGATATAATTTTCATTACTGCTGTCAAAAAAAAATACTGCTGATTTTTAGAGAGCTAGTTTTGAGGGACATCTCTTACATAGGAGACTGTTGTCTTGAGATGTAGAAAGTGTCATGCTGTATGCCTGGACTAGGGAACTTTGATACAGAAAATGCTGTTTGACCCAAAGGCTATGCCTGAAAATAAATCAGAATGTCTGTTCTGCAATAATTTAAGCATCCGTTGTTAAATACACCTAATGGGACCATTCCTTCAAACTTGGACTTGAGTGTCATTATTTATGTCAATACTGATTCCAGTTTTACAGCTCATGTAAATAAATAATGTTTTTGGATCAAGTCCAATACTAGTCTTTTCCAGACAATATCTTCTGTGATTATGTGGAATACTGTAGGTAAACAATTGCATGTAATCAGTTAACATTCCTTTGTTCTCATGTTGAGGGTTATTAACTTCTTTACAGACACCTAAATAATCTTTGTTATATTTTTGGTATGCTTCTAAGGTGTATTTGCATAAGATAGCTCTGAAATAGAACATAATGTTTAAAAATTGGAAGTGTAGAATTAGATTAGGTTTTATAAATGTCTTTGTGATGCAGCTTTGTTTGGAAAAGTCAAATTCATTTTGGCTGGTGATTTTTTTACAGTATATTGTTTTTCTAGCTCTTCAGCATATATAAGTGTTATTGAGTATTAATAGTCCCTGTTATATATCAGAATTTATCAAAGATGTGGGATCTAAAGGGTCTTTTATCTTCAGTAAAAGCTTTAAAGTTAAATTTGTCATTCATAAATAGCTCTGAAGTCTCTGTGTTGCTTCTTTCTCTTTGTAAGAAATTATCTATCACAGGCCAATAAGACCTAGTCCTGCAGTCATTGTCTATTCAGAAAAATATTCCACACCTCACCAGAATGGCCTGAAAGGTACTAGTGCCTGATGGACGAAGTTTCATAATCTTGTACTTCGGCTGAATAGCCTCTTTTATTGTAACATTGATGCACCAGTGTTTTGGGCTTAAAAAAAAAACAAAACAAAAACCTAATAATTTATATGTAAGTTTTAGTTGGGTTTTTATCAAGTTTTTGTTTTACATTTTAAAAGATTATGTAAAATCATTAAACTAAATAAGAGTTCATGTACACAAAATGTTGGATGTTTTGTACAAAGTGAGTGAAAAATATGCTTTCTGTTTTCAGCGGAACTTTCAGGTTTGCTCTTTATAGGAGATGCAATTCTACAGGTGAGTAAAATTGCAAATTATTTTGTCTGTATTTTTCTAAAAATCTGAAATGAAATCTATGCTTATGAAATGTAGAGTAAGTCTTCTCTTTATCTTTTTAATAACAGATTAATGGAATTAATGTGAGAAAATGCAGGCATGAAGAAGTGGTGAGCTTTTCAATTTTTTGGTCTACTTTTTGTCTTTTGTAGTTGCTGACATGATAGTGCACACTGATAGCAATGCAGTGGTATCAGCTGTTTTATTATTCCTAAACAAATATGACTATACCTTCTAACGTGACAAGCAACAAAGTGAATTTCTTCTTCCTAAGTTTATGTAATTGCTCTTCTCAGGCTTTTCTATATTAAAAGTGATTGTTTTATTATGAAGACTTGAGCTGTACATATTCGAGCATTTCTTCTTCCAGCTTATAGCTGTCAAATTTCAGCAGTGTTACACCTTTCTGGCTGTGTGAGGTCATTTTAATTTCAAAACCTGTAATTTGCACTATGTTGGAGATTTGTTGTTTGGCTGCTTTTAATCCTATTTAAAAAATGAGACAAAACTATTAGTTTGCCTCTCTTCCTCTGGCTGTTCCTTATGAGGGTGCTCTCCTCCTGTAGTTAAGATGTTATCAGTATGGGTTTAAAATAACCATGTGTTAAGGAGATTTCTCCTAGAGAAGAAATTTTTGAGAGATCTGTAGTGGGCTGATTCCATTGGTGAATCAGCTTTGCTAAATGTATCCTGTACTTTCATCATATTTGACTTTCTGACTCTTCTTCAGTACTTTCAGAAGAAGGACACCATATATTTCCAAAAATTATGCCAGAAATTACAAGATTAATAACGAAATTACCTCTAAAACCTATGAAGCTCCATAGAATTTGTACCTGTATTTTTAAAATAACAGTACTGTTATATTTGAAAGCTTTTCTTTCTAAATGTTACTTTGGCAATTCAAGGATGCCCTGTGTTTCATACAGCATTCTGCTATATGCCAGATCATTGAACATGTGCCATTCAGCTACAGAAAGCAGGAGTTAATTAAGATGAAATTCTGATGAACAAGTTTAGTTCAGGCTGAAGTATTAGGTCACTGCACTATTCTTCAGAGTGCTTTTGCACACTTGTTTCCTTTTCGAAATCTGTACTGCAAATCCTGCTTCATCCTTCAGAGCCTTCATCATAACCCCTTCTGTATATACTGGCTAATAATTATATTTATATTGCTTTTAAGTTTTGTCTGGACAACAGTGATCAGGTGGTAAATATTGTATAAGTTTACTGCAGTTGATTTGTTTAATATGCATTAATATGGCAAATCTCTCAGTGGGATTTAAATGGGCTGTTGGAACTACAAAATATGAGAAAGATATTATTAAAAGCCTTGTACACCTGAATGCATATTGAAAACTGGTAAGGACATCAGAATTTTACTATCTGTTTCCTGAGACATTCTCCTAACCCTCAAAATGATACGTAAATCTGTTGGGTATTTATGATATAGGTTGAAACGTTCACAGAAAGAAAAGAGGTTTTGGAAAAGCTGAAAGAGGGGATTGACATAGAGTAGCAAGTGTTATCATGTTAAATTTTTATTTATAACTTGTTTATCCAACATAATCTGCTTCTCAAACTCCTTGTAGATAATTCTCTGTGAATTAAAAAAATGGTATCTTATGAGCTTTGAATGTTCGTTTATGAATTTGCAAATGGTTTAGAAGTTTACAAAGCAAATAAATTTTAAATTCTTATTTTAATTAAGAATAATTCTAATATTTAATAGTAAATATTGATTAACATTTAAATAGGATCAAATATCCATATGACATTTTATAAATGAAAATATGTGTAAGAGTTATATAAATAAATTAAAAAGCCAAAGTAAATTAACTCTGATAATCCATTTTTTTTGGAAACATTCACTGTTATATGCTATGTATTCTTGGAGTAAATTTGTAGTAAAGCTCCTCTAGTGGTAATATATATGGTTCTGCATTGTGACCTGTGGGTTTAGGCTCAGCCCTCAGTAAAGGACAAGTACATCAACTCGTGTGCCAGCAGAAGTTACAGGTAGCGGTTTGTCTGCAGCATGTCCTTGGTAGCTTGAGTTGTTCTCGTGCTTCTGTCTTGTAGAGTCTTTATCAAATACAGGGTCTATAGCTCTTCTCTCAATGTAATATAGAGAAAATAGGAAGTATGTGAAGCCTAGTTGCTCGCAGCAGGGAGTTGAACAGGAGTTGAAACTTAATTTTCGACCCTTATTGCATCCAGGTACTTTTGAAATGGCTCTGCAAGACCCTGAGCTCATAGCTTTGTTTCCTTCTGATTTTTTTTTCTGTAGCTAATTAAGGCTTAGCAGGTACAGCATTCTGTAAGGATATGTTAGTGTTTCGGTTGGCTTAATGTCTTAGAAAATAGACATTGTAAGCCAGTGTGGATTTTTTTTCAGTGGGTAATGCTGAAGATACCTGTGGAAAATTCAGACTTTGATCTGCAGTGTGACTCTTATAAGTGTTCATTCTTTTCCTAGATGCAAAATTTGTTGCTGCTTCCAGAAACTTTTTAAGCATATGTCATGTTTTCATAACTCTGCAATGAAAAAGTCTGTGGCATAATCACTGCAGCCTGTTGTATTACACAGATGATTAGCTAGTTCTGGTATTTCACCTTACTTTGCTAATAACTGTACTATGTATATAATATTATTTGAATTTCATAATTAGGTAGTTTAATCAAACTCATGACATCTTTCATAGCAGGGAGAATCTTTGCCAGTGTACAGTGTTCTTAGTTATCTTAATGTTGTAGGCACTCTGTTGTCTTTCTTGTCTTTCATTACTTTTGATACAGATGATAGATAGATAGATAGATAGATAGACAGATAGATAGATGGAGTGATAGACTCTTACCAGCCTAGATAGGTAAGATTAGTCAGTTCTTAGTGTACCTTACTGGACGTCTTTACATGGTTCCTTTCTGATTATTTTTTAGCTTTAGGTGAATCACTTAATCTTGAGCGTAGTTTTCTGCTTGTAGAAGGTGAAAATATGATTCATACCATGAAAGCACATGGTGAGTTTCTGTCACAGACTGACTGTCAACCTGTTGTTTCTCTTGGGTTGTAAAGACTCCCATCTGAGTACAGCATTATGTTGCTTCAGTCTTAGTGTTCTCATATGGTAAGGTAAATATATGCTCTCTGGTGAAGTGTCAACACGGGAGGAGGTTGTGAGGAAAAAAAAAAAAAAATCTAGCAATTCTCTTAAAAAATATCTCTCAGCATCACTCTGGCAGTTTGAGCCCAAAAATTGCAATATGAAGTTTTATGTGGAAGGAGTGTCTGGTATATCTGTTCAATTACATGACTTTACGCTCTTTCTACTCAGGATTTATTAATTATTCCTTTTCCAGTAGTCTCTCCTTTACATTTTACAAGAATTTTAAAAGGCTGAAATCAGAATTATTCACAGGCAGACCTATGAGTTTAGGCTTTTGTCTAATAAATAAGGACCAACAATGTCCTTATCAATCCACACACCTAGTGGATGTGGTTATCCACTGTAATAAATGTGATAATTCTTAAGGCTGGAAATTAATGTATTTTTAGCTTTAGCCTCAATTTATTGTCCAAACATAAAGATAGCTAGACAAGCACCAACATAATACTGTTATATGGATGTTTTTGGTGGTTCTGTGTCTAGCCACTACACCACTAACAATGGACATGATTTTGGGAGCAAGAGAGAGGCCCTTGAGCTACTACTGAGTGGCTACAAATAGAAGAATATGTCAATTCAATTGCATACTACCAAAAACCTTGTGTTGGATCTACTGTTCAGGGTTGTAGTGCACCAGAGCATCTAGAGCCAAGATAGAATTTCAGTCAAATGAGGGCTGATATGTTTAAGATTGTTCTTAATGTTGTGAATAAAACATCTCAGGCAGTATCAATAACAATGGTTACATATCTCTTTGATCTTGGCATCTGTTTTTTTCTCTTAGGAAACAGAATAAATTAAATTACTATGGATATGAAGTAATTTCTTATTTCTTGTATATGGGGAACATTCAGGGAATGTTTCAAATGAAAAATGATAGCTTGCATGTGTCAGTAAATGTGGCATTCCAACCTTGAAAAGGAGCAGGGAAAGCTCATGTAGCGGCAGGTAGGTAAAAAGACAAAACAGATATTCAGGCTTTGGTGGATTTTATGTAGAGGTAGCTACAATATATTGCTGTGGTTCAATTCAGCCACTGCTTGCATTTTGCACACCATTTCTTCCAGCAGAATGACTTGACATGAGATGTCCTCTTGCACTGCATTGAATCTTTTGCTTCCCCGTTTTATCAGGTTTCGCAGCAAGGCTGTAACTGTGTTGATTCTCCATGAGTCGCATATGTTATATGAAACTGACAGTATAGAGATTGTTGCTTTACTGTAATCATCTGCAGCTAATCAGACTCTTACTCTGGCCTTTCTCTTTTGAAATTATGGCTTCATTCAAACTGCTTTTTAAAACTCATAATGAATAGTTTTGGCAATGTTTTCCATAAATGTTTTTAAGCATAAGAATGACCATATTGTATTTTTAAGACAGGACTGGAAACCAAATGATCTGAAATCTCACTCCATCTTGACTTTGTAGATGTGTCTTGGTAAATTATGTTTTTATGCTATCTTTGTTTCCTTAACTGTGAAACAGAGAAGTAGACTATTACCAGATTTAGCACTCTGAATTCTATGAAGTACTTCTGTTATAGAAAAGTATCTCTGCATTAATACATTGCAGCTTCATAGGTGATAACAGCAACCTGCAAACACAGATTACCACCTTCTCATATTGCAGAGATCCTGTACTTTATAACTCACGGCACAGCCATTTAATCCTTTCCCCTCTAGACAGAATGGCGACTTTAAAGGTGGAAGCTGCACAGTTGGTGCTTCTAAGACTATAATCAATCTTCAGTTTTTAACTTCTGAGTTTAAAAGTAAAATGTAAACTTTCTGGAAATCCAATACTTTTACTCTTTTTTACAGCTGCTGTTTTCTATCTGAGACTTGAGTAATAATAATAGTAGTAATAGTAATAATAAAAAACTGATGTCACCTTAGCTACCCTGACATAACTAATGAAAATACCTGTTATTGAATATCCTTACTGCTCATGAAATTTGAGCTAATAATAATCTGTCAAATATTTCAGCACTGATTTGAAATAAGTGTCCATTAAGTGGAAAAGAACCTAGCAGCTGTAAATAGTCTACTTTTTTCAGCTGTGTGATGGAAATTCCTGGAATCTGGATATATCCTGGAGCAATATTCTTAATATGTGTTCTGCTTTTCTAATCTGGTTTTAGTTATCGTTTTTTTCTGTTTAAATATTTTTTTATTGCGCCAAACTCAGTAAAAACTTGAATTTATTGAAGTACTATGATATTAGGCATTTAAAACATGTTAATATGTTGCTAGTCTTACTAATTTATGTTTTCATTTCTTTTTCTTAAGATACCTGTAAACCTATTTGTCATTTTATTAAGATTTTATCTTTCAAAACTACTCACCATTACTGTTGAGTTTTAATAGAAGGGAGTAGAACATGCTGTCATGACTAATACCAAACATACATGATTAATATTGTTATTTCCTTATTACATAGCTGCAGTCCTCAAAGCACAAATCCATTAGGGTTTAGTGGGATAGAGTGAAAGATTGAATCACCAGTTGTGGCACAACATCCTTCAAATAACTGCCCTTGGTTCCTCCTTTGTCATACAGGTCTATTAATTCTGAAAGCCTGAGCTGCAAAGAAAAGAAACAATTGAGGAGTGGATTTAAAGTGTGTACCATCAAATATGCTTTGTTTGTGGCCTTGTTTACATTGATATTTTTACTGTAAAGGATCAGCTTTCTCTGCTTCCTTAAGAGTCAAATAGAAATATTTTCATGTTTATTTGTACGCTTGTGTACTTTACCCTCCAAAAGACTTTTTGAAATATTTCATTCTGCGCAGCATCTCCCAGTTGTGGAACTATACCTCGATTAGACTTTTGTTCAGGGACACAATGTTTTCCTTTCTGGACATAGCCTCCAAAAGGCAGAAGAAATAAGCATACATAAAGCACTCCAACTTAATGTAGGAAAAACTAAAACTATGGGCATGGAAATTATCTTCTCTGGTCACTGTTAAAAATATTTCATTTACCCATAAGGACTAGAAAATACTGTCCAACTGGCATCACTTAAGTTTTCTTTAAACAGGTAACAACCGTGTGGTGTCGACTGTGGAAGCAAACGTTCACCTCTAAAAGGCAACTTCTGTATTTCTAATGGCTTGATGTGGACCTGAGAGAGCACCCTGGACAGAATAGAGCAGGTGTACTCATTTAACTAGCCAGGAGGAGACACAAGTAGGAGCTGTACTTAAAGTGCAAATGCACACACACACATAGTCTTCTGTCAACTTTCCAGAAGCTAAAATACTTGATTTAGCTCTTCAGAAATGTCATTGTTCTGGCTATAATAAAATCAAGTGGGTGCCAGGAGAAAAATTTTAATCCAGGGGTTATCTAACACCTGTACATATTTTTAGGTGTTTTTTTCTCTACATTGGGTCTTTGTCTTTTGGCAGTTTGTTCGGTGGAGGAGGAAGAGGAAAGGAGACTGGACTCTATATATAATTTTTCAATAGTATCCAGTGTTGGCCTGTTCCAGCCAGATACAAGGAGGTTTCCAGATGGCCCACCCATACTTCTCAACCACTAGTATGGTACAGTATGGTACTGGTGTTTTGGTATCTCTTTGTCAGCACTGGGCCTATTTCTAGATTTTTTTTTTTTTTTCTTTTGCCCTGATAGTACTGATGTCTTTATACAAGTTCAGTTTGGTACTACCTGTTTCTTGTTAGCTGTTTTGCAAGACTGTGGCCAGTAAAACAACTTGCAGGAGTAAGAGTCTCAAAGGTCACAAGCAGAACTTCTGTGCAGGTGTGGTTACTGAGGGAAGAAACTCCTCAGTGAAAATTACAACTGTTACACGTTCCCTAGATTTTTGTGCAGAGACCTGCAAGAAATCTGTGCTGTTAATACTTTTCTGAGCAAAATGGGAAATAGTCACAGCTCAGGCAGAATTGGCATTACCAAGATAATGACATATATCTTTAAATGTGATCTAGAAAATGTTCATAGCTATTCCACTTCTTATGCCTTTGTCAATCAGTAGTGATTCAGAGCATTTAAAAGAATCTAATTGTGCTGATCCATTAAAAGGAAAGTTCAAGAGACTGTTCTACATCAAAAAACTCCCATATTTAAACATTGCCTTGCAGTAGAAAGTACTGAGGATGTTTCTGGATTTTCTGAAATACCTTCCCTTCTTATACTATTCTGAGTATGGTGTACTTGCATAGTAAATTCATAGACAGGCATGTTTCACAAAATCTCCACAATTTCTCAGTTGTCTCTAGGGTATTTTGACATCTTTTGTTCAGACATGTATATGATTTCCCATGTAAACAAAATTGTATTCAAAATCCCCTATGCACTTCAGGTCATGTATGGTTTCTGAATCAGTGATTTGCAGAGAAATGTTGGTGAGAGCCGATGTTTTGCATAATGAATGCTAACAGATAAAATTTTTTGTTTAAATATCCATTACCCTGAAAGTTTACAAGTTTTTACAGACTGTATAAAGCATCTTTCCATCAATCAATAAATGAGGTTTTAGGGTAAAGTGAATCCCCTGCACAACAATGGCAAAAGCAAATCAGTGAAACAAATACTATTTTTTTCCAATTAAAACACTGGGAACTTTGCAAATTGAAAGCACTAAGACATTTAAATTTTTAATTTTACTTCTACAACTGCAGCTTTTAGTATTCCAAGGTCTTTATATCTTAACAGGAAAGTGCTATCTAAATGGGGGCATGCTTTGTTGAATCAAAACATCTCTCTATAAAGTTTATTAGATATCTTGTACTTATGTAGCATCAGCAGTGTTTTGCTTATTTTCTGAATTCTTATAGAAAATGAGAGCACAGCAAAAATTTAAAACTAGAATTAATGTTTGAGAGGCCTTGACTTTCTAAAAGTGAGGCCTGTAGTTTGTGCATTCATTTGTGATATTATGGCATAATCGCCTAGCAGCAGTGTAATAGAATTATATAAATCATTCTGTTTTTCTTTTATTGTTGATGTTGCAAATTTTGTTTCAGAAAGCACATTCACTCTATGTAATAGTCTATAAATTATTGTTTTTATAAGATTTTATAGTCTCAAATGGTAATTAACTGCTGGCAAGAATGGATTTCTGTGGTGTTATTGCTTAATTAAGAAAATAAGAAAAGGTAAAATAAGGGCTGCAATGGGATAAGTTGCCTAATCAGTTTTGATTAATATATCAGATTTATGCTTAATTTTGAAAGTTATGAAGACCTCATGCTATAAACTGATTAAAACTGTAATTCAGCACTTTTTCATCATTGTGCTGAAATACAAATTATCTTTTTTACTTCTTTGGAATTATAGGCTAATCTCCTTTGTTTCCAAAATATCTGTAACTGTTCTCCATTTAATTAAAATCCAGCATGAGTACCTCCAAATACAGTTTTGCCAAGACCTTTAAAATTTAGACACCGATAAAAAATGTCCTTAAAACTGTTGAGGCAGTATAATTTCTGAAGTTTTCAAATTATAATATGATTATATTGGATCCCAGTTCAGCAGAATACATATGTATTTGCCTAAAATTATGAATTTATCTATTTTATTAAATTGGGGGCTTTTTGTTTTACAAATATTTTTTAAGAACAAAGTAATTTTCTCAACTTCAAGTAGATTCAGGACAATTAATCTGGAGCAGAAAGACTTCTCTTGCATTAAATGACATGAAACTATGTTCTTATGCCTTTTCTCAGCTGAGAAGTTTTACCACTGGGCACTTTCCCTGAAGTACTAAAATATCTTTCTCAGAGATTAGATCCTGAGCAGCCAAGAAGCTTTGCAGAATTAACTGCATATATTGATCTAAAACATTACTTCAAATATAAATTTTTCCAAGAATTAATTTTTTATCATATTGAAGTTGAGAACATTTAGAACTGAACAAATAGGAATAAGTTTGTGCGGTAATATTTATTCAAATACAAAATTAGAATTTGATTTCATACTCTTTAAGACCACTTTTTATTCATTTTTCATGAGCATTTATATTCTGGTGCTTGATTAGTGTGACTACTCATGAAAAGTAAGTGTTAAGGTCATATTTGCCAACAGCAAATTTTATATTGAATATGTAAATGTGAAATTTGCTACTAGCTGTGTGTTTGACCCCAGCCTTGCAATGGGATTAGTGTGAGCAAACTCTTGTTGTGGGAATGATCTTTCTTTTTTCCTCCAGAACTGGAGCTCTGCGTGGTCAGACAAAATGTTCAAGCCATACAATACTTGCACTGTTTTCAACTGTCATAGATGTATGTTCATAAAATATCTTAAAATTTAAGACTTTACTTCAAAATGCTGTATCAAGTGGATGCTTTTCACTCTTCAGGCATTGGGAGTAGGAACAATAGCTGGCATGTTATACAGTCTGGTAATGTGTATGCATTTTGAATACTACTAATATGCCTTTAAAAAACTGCAAACATAAGAAATTGTACTTGTTTAGTAACTGTCTAAGAAATTTCATATAGATTTCAATCAGGACAGCACTTTTTTTCTGGTAAATTTGAATTGTGGGAATTTGACTAAAAGAACAGGGGATTCTTATATATTTAATAGATCAAAAAGCAGCTTCAGTTTTGTTAATAAGCAGGTTAGATTTTTCTAAGTTCATTACTATAATAAGAAAAAAAGCCCATGATGATCAACTGTGAAAAGAAAGAACTCCAAATATTTTAAATTGATAATTTTATTAGAAGTATTTCTTCCTGTTGAGGAGTGCAAGTTTCCTGCAAAATTTGTAGCACTTAATTCCAAGTTATTATCTAGTTTCTGTTAGTTTACTAGAAAAAAACATTTCCATTTTTTACTTTGTTTTGATTTTTACCCTTACTTTAAAAAAAAGTTGAAAAATCAAAACTTCTGTATGAAGCTTTTTTTTCAGCATAATGTCTTCCAGCAAAAGAAAAAGATATATCCGTTCATAAGAGGGTTTCTAGTGATCTTTCTTCTTAGTGATCTTTATTCCAACTGGAACAGGCTAAGTCTAGGAATCATGCAGGTAAATGGAAAATTGTGTTTTATTCTGTAAATATCACTGATTATTTTTCTTTATGTAACATGGGTAATGTCCTTAACTTTTTGCCATATTTTGTATTTTATGTGACTTTTGTACAGGGAGTGGAGCGTCATAAGTGGATAGGTCATTCTAAGTTTTTCCTGGCTAATTACTGAAACATGATTTCTGGTTTTGAGAGATGATATACAATGTTTTTCAATTCAGCTCATGATTTTGTGCTGGATTCTGTTGTGCTCTCTTACACTGTTGGATAGATCATGCACTATACAGTATTTTTTTCTAGAATTGTCATTGCATTCTCATGCACAATATGCTGTAACACCTGCAGACCACAATCAAAATCTTAATATTCCACATAACAGATACTGATATTGTTACCTGTTGTATTGGTTTTGACATTTCATTTATTAGTAATTTCATGACTGAAGCTCTGGCCTGTATACAGCACAGAGTTTGTTTGTTTGTGGCAGTTCTTATCACCAGAAAGTGTCATTCTCATATAGTCTTTTTTTGCAGGTTGATGGATGGTAATCAAAAGCTGGCTTAAATATCTGTTGGGGAAATCTGTGATGGAATATTTAGTTAGTATATATTATACATACCTTAAATAATCTTTTTTTTTGGTCCAAGACAATGTGTCTTATGAAATTTCTCTACTTTCATTTAAAGATGATTTTATTGATCTCTTGCTATCTGAAACTATTAGAGAATAGTAATGCCAAGTATTGGTTGGTAGCCTACAAAGAATTATTAAATTATGATCCTGGCTTATTTGCACCACTTTATATTAAATTGGACTAAAACCCACTAAAATGATACTATTTGTATGAGTAATAAAGATTGATTCGACAAAGTTTTTGTGCAGATATGAGTACAAAGAATTTTAAAATATGGCCTGTTTAAAAGAAAAGACCTTTGAATTTTTATGTCACGCATCCTTGAAGGTAAATGTGCAAAGCCTGTGGAGTCTGCTTAAAACATGTTACAGGTGCTACAGATATTGACAGCTTTTTCTGAATATTCTCCATAATCAATTGAAAGGAGGGAAAAAACCAAACCCAAACAACACATTCTCAGTCATGGTTGCTTTCCGATTATTATGAAGTCCAAAATTTTTGTATCTTAAATAAGAAATCCTTTGTAGATTGATAGGAAACCCTGTTGTTCATCTGGCTGGACACACCAGTGCACACACGATGCTGTGCAAGGCTGTGGAAAAGCTGTGTAGAAATCAGTAGATACTGTTACATTACTGGTGCAAAGGCTTCTCCCATTTTTGTAGGAGTTCTGTTTGCTAAAGAGGTTCACACATTTCTCCCAAAGCATCTTTGGTCAGCATCTGCTTTTGACAATATCAGTTAAATTGATCCCAAACAAAATCTGTCTCCTATGTAAATTTCTGAGCTATACTGATGAGAAGTTTACTGACATATATACAATTGTAATGAAAGTGTGTTGTATGTGATGATGAAACACATGTAAATCAAACTAGTTGAAATCAGAATTAGGCTTATAGATTTATAACATTTGACTAATGGTGGGGTTGAGTAGGTTGCCTAAATACAAGTGGGGATTTTACCAGTCTCATAGAGTTGTAATTTACAGTTATAAAACTATCTGAAAGTTTTGTATTGTCCAAAAGTATTCAAGTTTCCTATTTCATATTAAAAAAATGTAAATTATATACTGTTTAATTTCAACCACACTGGGAAAAATGCTATTGGTATTTCTCTCTTTTTCAGTGCTGTTAAGAGATTTGTCTTGTTCCTCTTAGCTAGTTGTTTTGGAAGCCATTACACATGTAATTCAGAAATATGTGTTCATGAATTAGCTTTGACAGAGAGTAGGTGCCCAGCAGCCGACTACATAATCACATTTAAAAAGTGGAACATCTGTGAGCATTTAAAGTGGAGGACTGTAAAACTGTAGAACTACAAAGTTCATTACTGTAGCTGAATATTCGTGGAGAAGTAGAGCCATTCATGGGGTAGATTATGTGAAAACAAAGACAGGCAGTTCTGAACTCTGGCATGTACTCACTACCAATGGATACACTGGAAAAGCTCATAAAGCTTGGAAAGAGTTTGGCTTGGACTCTTCTAGTTCTTTGATTTTTTTTTTTGGTGTGTTTTCATAGGTATTTTCTTGTCATGAATAGCTGCCTATCATGTAGAGCTGAATGGCTATTAAATGCATCTTTTTATATTTTTTCTATGGACCACAGTTCCACACCAATAGTAGTACATAGGTTGAGAATCATTAACAGGATCCATTGGAATTAAAATGAAAATTTGCATTAGAATCAACAGTCTGAAACTCAGCTGGGATGAGTCAAAGAATATACTGGTGGATCATGGTAATACTGTATTATAGTTGGAATCTATTTAAGGAATTGATATTTTTCATATTTCAGAATATGGTATGAAATGTTTAAGTTCAAGGACCCATGGTATCCCACATGATCTATGAGTCACGGACTCCAGGGTGTATTCTCAATTTTTGAAGACATAGCATTTTAAAAGGTTCTAATTCCTTGCTTATCCTAGTTTCTGTTTTGGAGTAATGGCCTTGAAATTATTTAATATGAATTGTGATGACCAGTATGTGCAGTCTTTAGTGAAACAGAATTCAAAATTAGGGTGTGTCTTGGGTCATGCACCGAGACAGGGTGCATGACTTAAGAATGCAAATTAAGCACTCAGCAATATTTTTATGTGTGATACTATTCATGCTAAAATTAATGAAAGAAAAACAGGAAAATGCTGTAGAGTTTTCTTTTAATGTGTTTTTGGTTCGCATTGATATCTTTTGCTGAGGCCCTCCTATATTACTTTTCCAAACATGAACATGCAACTAAGCAATAATTAGTTGCAGCTTACTACTATTCTGATTGAAAGAATAATAGACATTTTAGTATTGATTGTGGAATATAAGAAAGGTTAAAGATTTCCAGAAAGCTGCTGTCAGATCTTTTAGACAAACTTGGAAGCACTCCATTCCAGAAGTGTTAGACTTAAGAGTTTAAAACCATATTCTTTATTCCAACTTAATTATAAGTAGATCACTGAAGAAACTAGTATCTTTTTCTCCTGAAAGTGTGTTGAAGAAAGAACTGACAGGAGTCTATGTCCTTGTGTGATCTATATGCGATTTTCTATTGCCTGGTGGATGTTTGTTTTTTTTGAAGGTTAATTATATTTTCAATAATTTTTTATTAAATTTATCTCTTTCTCCTACCTCCTCATTACACTTCTTCATATTACTTGCATCTGATTATTTTAGTCATTCCTGTGAAGGAAATTCTTTATGTGTCTCTCAGTGTTAGCTAATATAAGTGACCTACTTGGCATGTAAGCTTGAAACATGGTGAAATCTATTTTTAAAGGAGGATCGCTTCTTTTTCTACTAATGCTTTCTACAGCAGTCTTGAAGGCTGCATGTTCTGATACCTCTGTGACTGAAGCCCATGAGCCTGTGAGAACAGATAAAGCAAGGATCAATGAAGGAAGCCTGAATGTAGCTATAAGGTGACTGGTATGATGCTGTACATCTGAGAAGCCACCTAATGGTCTAGCTTGAACAAGGGCTGTCCCTTGGGATCAAGAGTAATTTTCTTTCTACGTGGCCAGTCTTATGGGACTTGTCAAAAAGCATCAAACACTGAATCTCTGTGTATGTTACTCTGAGATGATCTTTTGTACAGTGCTTTAGTAGCTGGAGCATTCACTAAGCAAGCACTGCTTCAATTCCATTGCTGTGTCACCTTGCGGATCCATAAACCTCTATCTGCACTTTTCAGAACAATTTTTTTAGTGGTGGAACTGGAGGGTGTCTTTGCTATAAGTTCTTATGTTACTGCATCCCCCTGCACTTTCTGAAAACAGTGCTAGTAGCAGGATACAAGCAGAAGAGAGCTCAGAATAGAAGGGCTTGTCTTCCTGTGTCCTTGGGAAGTACAACATCCTGCCCTGCAGTTCCCATTCCCTTGTTTGAGATAGCCCCAGTTCTAGTGTGCAGCCCTTTGGGTTTGTGTCTAAATATCTAACACAGGGTTTGGAACCAGACAGCAAAAAATTAAAACGGACAGTTGTGGTAGTGTCAAACTATAGTCTGAAGTACACTTTTAGTTGTGCAGCCCGAGTAGGCACTTCTGTCATAAGGTGGTGTTCTAGTCTGCTCTGTATATTGAAAAGAGAAATTTTCTGAAGGAAAAGAAGCTTTGTTAGCTCTTGATACTATATTTCTTGATTAACTTCAATTGTTGGCAAATACTGTGATAAATATTGGATCACAGGAATTCAAAACTCACCGCACACTGATGTGTTCTTAATGCTAATATTCTGTATTTACTATATGGCTTTTACTAGATAAAGCAGTTGATTTTTAAAACAAACATGATTCTAGACAGTTGTGTGCATGAAGCCTTGTAGCTTTTGACCTCTATTTTGTTGTGTCAAAATGTGTACTGTGTTATCTGCTGATGGACTTGATACTTGTGCATTGTGTAACGTACAGTGGCTAGAAAGGTATCTTCCTTTTTTTTTCTGTTTTCCCAGTGTTTATAATTCAAGGTATTCACCAGTGAACTGAATTGTTCTTTAAAGACTGAAGAGTGAAATTTGCTCCAGTTCAAGAGAATGTAGATCTTGGGATCTAAATAAGTCTTCTGTTTTAAACCCTTACCACTTTATTGGTGGGTAAATTTCACTGGTAATTTGAGAGGGGATTTACAGTCTAATTCATGAAAGAATACTTACTGAAGTTAGAGGGACTTCATGCTTCATTGCTTTCCTGAATATATTGAGAGAGACTTCAGCATATGCTCGATTGTTTTCTTGATCTGGGAATTTAAAAGCGTTTATAAAATTAAAAGACAATATCATAGTAGACATTATTAAAAAATCAGACTAGTGTTGTTATTATGTAGAGATTTTATTCAGCAATATCACATATCGCCATAAAACTTACTTCTTCAAATAGCCACCTTACAGTCGTTACAGTAATTGCATAGAAATATAGTCACTGTTGCTCCAGAAGCACTGACTCTTAATTTCACTACTTCACACAGCTACTGGCTCAGACATGGACAACTGGGTTTTTTGCCTGTCTCACTTCATTTGTGAATATCCTAAATTTGTAAAGGGCGCTTTCTGGTAGAAGTAAATTAATTATTGGTCCCACAGGTAGTAAGGTTATACTTTGCATAAGAAAGTTTATTGACAATATTTAGGGTTTCTGTTTGTGTCATTCTTTCCACATTAACTCATTCTGAATTAAACATATATATATGATTTTTTGAACAGCAGCAGGAATTTAATATATATAGCCATAATGTTGATGAGGAGATGTTAAGATTTTTCAGTGTCATGCCTTCTTCCTATTACAGAGATGACTTCATTAGACACTGTGCATCCACAAATCAATAGCTGGTATTACTCACTAGCTGAAATTAAAAAATGAAGCTAAATCAAGTAGTAAGCACAGTACTAAATTGCTTTTCATTATTTAATCTATACAGCTTCTATGTCAACATATTTAATGTTTCTACTATTAATTTTTAACTAGTAAAATTAAAACTTGATATAGTTAGGTAAATTCCTATGCCTAAAATCTAAGGCTTTGTAGAATATCTCAAAAATATTAAAAATCAAGATTTCTACAGGAAAAAAACCCATGCATCATGAATAGTCAATATAGCCTCTGGAAATAAAGCAGATCATTACCTTTCAATGATACAAACAGTAAGCAAATATTTTTAATGGTGTCTGCTCATACATCTTCTGCAATTTAGGATGGATTGCTTTAGAAATTGCCAGATCTCTTCTGAAGGGAGTTTCTCCATGGCATACCATGGGATGTATAACTTAATTAGAAATTGGAAATGTTAGGGCTACTACTGAGTTAAATTTTTGTCATACAAATATTCCCTGGATTTAGCACTGGGAATTTTTCTCACCTTCACCAAACTCTTCATATATGGTAAAAATCATCTTAGGAAGTTGCTACATTCTTGTTTTGAAATTTTTGAAAAAATGTTTTTATATTTAATCAAAATCAATATTCCTTCAAAAATAAGTTTCTTGTTCACTTCATAAAAGTTGGGTCCACTTACATCTTTTCACATATTAGGGCAAATCATAGAATATGGTGAGTTGGAAGAGACCCATCAAGAACATCAAGTCCAAGCCCTAGTCCTGTGCAAGACATACCAAGAGTCACGCCATGTGCCTCAAGGTGTTGTCCAAACACTTCTTGAACTCTGTCAGGCTTGGTGCTGTGACCACTTCCCTGGGGAGCCTGTTCCACCCAGTGTTCAGCTACTCTCTGGGTCTAAAAACTTTTCCTGATATTCAACCTAAACCTCCCCTGACTCAGTTTCATGCTGTTTCTTCAAGTCCTGTCACTGGTCCTCAGAATGAAGAGATCATGACCTTCCCGTCCTCTTCCTGTCCTGAGGAAGTTGCAGAGTGCAATGAGGTCTCCCCTTAGACTCCTTCAGGCTGAACAGACCAAGTGACCTCAGCCACTCCTCATAAGGTTTCCCCTCCAACCTTCACCATCCTCATGGCGCTCATTTGGACACTTTCTAATAGCTTGATGTCTTTTTTTAATTATGTAGCCAACACTGTCCCCAGCACTCGAGGTGAGGCTGCCCCAGGTCAGAGCAGAGCGGGACAATCCCCTCCCTTGCCTGGCTGGTGATGCTGTGCCTGATGCCCCCCAGGACAGGGTTGGCCCTCCTGGCTGCCACAGCACTGCTGATTCATGATCAACTTGCCATTGACCAGGATCCCAAAATGTTTTAGAAATTTTTATTTTATGCATACTTAGAGATGCCTTCTCTACTAACAGTAAAGAACTGAAAATCTCTTATTATATAGGTACAATTCAGTAATACTGAATTTTGTTAACTATTTATACACAGTAGGAATGAGGCTCAAATTTAAATTCAGTACTGATGTAGACTATTATTTGTAGCTATCATTATCTTTAGTAATTCAATTGTACATTTATTATGGAAGCACTGTTTTTTCTAAAAATAATCACTTTGTATTTTAAAAGAAAGCAATAAATTAAGAATGAGTCACTCATCATATAAATAGCTATTAAAAAAAAAAACAAACTAAAAATGTAAGTTGTATTCTATCCCACACTGCAATATTTTACAAGTGATGGGATCATTATGGAAATCGGTGATCAATCAGCATTTGTATGTAAAAACCCTAGTAAAAATTATTTTTGGAAGGTCCAGACACATTTCTATAGAATAAGAAGGTGGGATGGAATAAAATCAATACCTTTCAGTGACCTGTTTTTTTTAATCTATTGAAAAAATGTGGTACTATTTTAATGCCACTGTTAAACATTCAATGAATCAAGTTCTCTCCAGTTCTTTCTTTTTGCCATTTTAAGTACACGCTACTGCAGAGTAGGGAGGGGTGGGGGAGAAGGAACAAAAACAAAGCCAACAAAACAATCCCCACCTTTTTCTCATTTGTGGACTAACATATCGGTAATTTAAGGAATTTAAGTATATCAAAATATGGAAGAAGAAACTACAAAATGAGAAAAATTCTGAAAGTTTTTCAGATGACTGCAGATTCTTAAGAGAGCTTCATTGTTTGGAAGAACCAGTAAGTAGTCCCTAGCTTTTTAGTCTTGACTCATTTTTACCATGCATACAATACATGATTGTTCTGGGAAAAAAATCTGAAGTTAGTTCCTCTGATCAATCTAGCTCTAAGTTTTCCTTCTAAATCAGGAACGGTGCTGTAACTTAAAAAATATATAAAGTATTTAGATAGTATACTTCCTGCTTGTGCTTGAAAAGAACCTTGAAATATTTCTAGAATTATTGCTGTCAGAAATAGCCAAAAGCTTTTTTGTCACTGATAGTGCTTGATTGACAACTTATTGGCAATATATGTACAATGAATGTGAGGGAGCTTTTTTCCAAGTATGCGAGCAGGATTGCTGATCACATGTCTATCCATTTCTTTTATCTAAAAATTATATCATGGTTGACAACTGATTTGTTCAATGTGTTCATGTATTGTACATGAAACAAGCAATACATTTTCATTCACACTGTCCTCATATTAAATCTATAAAGTTCTGAGCTAAACTGATGTTTGGCAATGAGGAAGAGGGAAAGTATAATTAATATGCCAGTATCTCTGACTGTTGGTAGAATGTCGCACATATTTGTAAAATTCTATAAATTCTAACTGTATTTAGAAATTCTAACTATACAGTCTTTCAGACAAATTGTTTGACTCCCTGTTTTTCAAGTGTTGAGTTTTATTTCATAAACATAGCTCCCCGTAACAATTAGTCATATTACTTTTGGCTGTTCCTTTTTTTTTTTTTTTTTGTTGTTAAAGTTATCAATTTTCCATTCACGAACATGAGCTGTTCTTGTGTACTACTAAAAACATTTGTCAGTAGGTGTAGATTTCCCATTGTACCTCCTTGTCTTTCTGCATGGAAGAATGGCAGTATGACACACTGTACATGGTGAATGAGGACACAAAGTAAATGAATCCTGTAAGGCATGCTTCCTTTAACACAGTTCAATCATTGTTCATTTCTTATGTAAATTAAGGACAAAGAATGTAAGATAACAGTAAAGCTTTCAACTAAAAGCTAGAAAAAGGCAATAAAGTAATTAAAATTCCCATTTTCTTCACCTAACCTTATTTCCCAGAATGGCTTTTTTAATGACTAGAAAGTAAGCAAAATGGGATAAATAACTCATCTCCTCTTTGTTGTAATCATTACCTAGTAGTCTTCTCTTTTAATCTTTTATCTCTCTTTAGTCTTTATTCTGCATGTCAAAATCTAGTCACTTTCTGGATTATATGCTTCATACACTCCAAAATACTCTTCACTGATATAAGTATTGCTGATTTCAACTGAAATATGTTCCAGCTTAAAGTTTTCATCCTATGAGATAAAGAGGTTTGAGGGAGAGAGAGGTTAGAGAAAAAGGTCATAGGAGACTACTTACAGCATCTTACAGGCTTTACAGAGCAATATATTATCAAGTGAAATAATGTGGACTCTTGGAAGAACAATTCAGGGCAGTTTACTGTCTCAGCTTCTTTTACAGATGATATCCACTTATTCTTATCTTAAAAGGTGACTTTATAAATTAAAGTTGGTAATGCTGTAACTTCTCCACTAATTTATTCTTTGTTCCTAAGTAAAAAGAAATATTTTATTTTAAAGGCAGAGAGTAGCTGTATATTTCTGCACTTTGTCTATCCTTATCTGTTGAAACAATAGAGAACACATACCTGTCAGTTTCTCCTTTGGCTCTGACTATTCTGAACTGTGTGACTGCTACATAAGAGAGGAAAAGGAAGAATTTTCTATGGAGGCTGAGGATACAGGATGGTTTCTCTGGTTGAATTCAGGACTTTAGGGTCTTGATCTACTCTTCTGCAGATTGCAAGTCATCTTTCTGTGAAATAATTGCTGCTTACAAATTTTATGATAGAAAATGTATCAGAACTGGGAACTGCTCATCAGAGACTCATGTTTCAACCTAAATGGTTCTATGACTGTGCTACAGGTGAAGTTTTTGGCATGCAGTATAAGTTAATTAATTGTGATGCTTCTGTGTTTATTTGCACACATACATATAAATACACTCTACACTGCAAAATGTGCATTGACAACCACTGTGCTATTTTAAACAATAAAGAGCCTAAAATTTCAGATACTGAATCAAATATTCTGTCATCATATTGTTAGTCCTCTGTGGCAACCAAGATGGAGTAGGAACTATTGTGTTTCAAGGAAAAGTTGACATTTTTTCCTGAAGAATTGTTTTAAGTTAACAGCATAATGCAGTGATTCCATGTGTAAGCATCCCAATGTATATACACATGCATGTAACTAAATCTGTGGAGTAGGTTATTGACAGGCATAATTAAAGAATAGCAATGCTTCATAAATTATTTGCAAGGCTTTCTCACAAGCAGCAGCATGATGGAAGGGTTATCTGTGTGTTATCCAGCTGCACAGCAGAAAGGAAGCAGATATGTGCTAGTTTAAAATGTTTGCCTGATGTCTCACTGTGTAGCATCTCTCTGAACATGGCTCCCTGGGAGCTGACTCTCTGCACAGTACGAGCACAGTCACTCAGAGAGAGGCATGGTGCAATCTTCTGTCATTGTAAGCCCAAATTAAATCAGCCCTTGAAGAGTTTTGAAGTTATAGAGCCAGAACAGGAAATGATTATTCTCTGTAACAGACCTGATTCTTGGCTCTCATGTTATAAGCCGAATCAAGCGTTCCTCCTCCACTATTAAGTACAGCATTTTGCTTAGTTGCTTTTATGCCTCCTTTCTGCCACCTGGGGAGGTGCCTGGAGCTCCCTCACTCTGCTGTATGTTTGGGGTGTCTACAGCTGAACCACACGAAAGGTAAAGATGAACAAAAGCCGAAAGGGAACTGTGGGAGAGTACAGGAAGGCTAAAAGTATTCACGGCTGGATAGGTGCTTTGCACATTCTGTGTCCAAAATGCAAGCTGCCCTTTGACAAAACCTAAGCTTATGCTTATCTAAGATTTAAGGCTTAAAATAGGTACTTTTCTTCTGTGTCTGTGATGAAGATTAGGTCTCTCATCCATGCTGGAGCACTTCAGCTAAATTTTACTCTGACTGTTGGAAAGACTTACTTACCTGAAAGAAGGAGTTACATAGCTGAATAGTTTCAAGGAGTAAGTTGTCCAATAGCACAGATCATAGCCGGTACTAATATAGGAGGCCAATACCTCTCATCCCTTTAACTGTATATGTGGCTAGAAATACAACAGGCGAGCACATTGCAAGCTTTATTTCTTGCTTTCTTCTCAAACAAATGTAATTGCAACAAATTGCTAAGCAGTTGTATTCTGGTATGTGAAAGCTGTGTGGTGTTGCTTAATTTCCTAATGAATTTTGATCACACTTTATTTCAAACTGTCTGTCTATATTTCTTTTCCAGGTACAGGTCCTTCGCAATGCAGGGGAAGAAGTGACCCTAACTGTGTCCTTTCTGAAAAGAGCACCTGCTTTTCTCAAACTGCCACTGAATGAAGATTGTGCATGTAAGCCTTTATTACTTGGCCAAAAAAAACCCTCAATTCAATACCCATGAACACTTGCAGCTTCCGAAACTACTGTGCATTGAGGGTGATTGACAGCAGCTTTTACAATTGGCATTACTGCCTGAATATGAGTTGCTCCTATTACCAGGGCTTGTGGAAACATGGACCTTGAAAGAAAAATTGCTATCTTTGGTTGAAAAACAGATAACCAGGCATTTGGCTGGTGTGAATCAGTAAATATGCAGGTAAAACAGTAGAATTACACTAGTTTGTAATAGCTCACATCCTGATGCAGAGTATTTAAAATCAGTTTTCCAGGCAGAATCATATATTAAAATACATGGGAGTTTTTTCTTGTAAATGTGAAAACGAGATGGTGTGTGTACATGCGGAGGACTTCACTTTGCTGTTTAAAATTTAGAGGCTTTTATGGAGGTGTCTACCTAAGAATAAATTACTCTGGGATGATAAGTATTTTGTTTAAGTCCAAACTGAGTTTTAGTCAACTAGTCCCATGGGAGTCATAGGGAGACAGCTGTCTTCCTTTAATTATATTCAATTGTAAGTGTGGATGCATAATTATAGACAATTGCAGCATATCTAAGCATATTTATGTATCAGCCTGTGCCTTTTGCCACTTCTGCTTTCCTTCTGCTTTTTGCTCCCTAAGAAAGTGAAATAAATTGCTCAAATTTTAAGCAACAGAACAATAACTATTTGATTTGAATACTTCTAGCCTTTGATTTTAAATTAGTCGGAATTTAATAAACTAAATTATGAAACAGCATTTTATACAAATATTTTCTGGAGTACTGTCCTTTTCTTTTGCCTATGTATTAAAGTGAAACAAGAAAAAAATCAGAACACTGTATTCTTAAATAAAAATGTGTCCCTGTACCTTTGTCCCTTTGGTGAAAGGCTGTGGTGCCACAGAGTAGCCTGAGTGACGCACAGGATTGTGCATTTGCATGGGTCCTATCATGTCACTTTTGAGGTGTAGCGCTGTAATTTCCTAAACCATTAGAAGAATATTAAGAACTGTAAACACTGAGATAACAAAAGGGTTATCTCACCAGTCCCTTCAGGGAAAAACCAAGAGAGAAGGTACCTACTTCCCTTTATTTTCAAATTTGAAAGAAAGTCTGTGGGTTTTTTTCCTGCCTAGCTGATGTTAACTTTTTTTAAGCAAAGCACCAGGGGAGGTTTTCTTGAGCCTCTCTGTAGCTTACGAAGGCATTCCCCTCAGGTCAGAGGACAGATACTGGCTGAATGGAGAAAGTAAATGAATGGTATCTATGATAGAAGTTGTTTGGGGTGGGGAGAATGCATACGTACATATACAAATTTGAATTGCAGCATCCCAGATTAACAAAGAATTTTTTGGGAATTCCTGTTTGTATTAGGTGCCCCCAGTGACCAAAGCAGTGGCACATCCTCTCCCCTATGTGACAGTGGTTTGCATCTCAACTACCACCCCAACAACACGGTAAGCGCTTGAATCTCCTTGGCATTACTCAGGAGAATACTTATAGTATAATAGCTAAGTGGAAGTACTAATAAAGGATGGCAACAGGGGAGGAACTCTAGCTAACTCTGGAGACAGACAGTTCTGTAGAGGGAAAAAAGAGTAGCCAGAGATAATATGGCTGGGAATTGAACTATGATAAATTATTACAGCTGAGATTGTGCCTTGATATATGTGATTGCTCTTTACTTGGGCAGTAGGCATTTTGCAACAGTTTTTTCTTCTACATTATTTTCTCTTCATAGAAATTAAAATCCTTAAAATGAAAATATATCTATTTATAAAAATGGAAAATATATTTTGGAGAATATTCTTCCATTACTTATATTGCATGCATTATCTAAAACTTTTGGCAGAAGATGATTAGGTGGACGTTTTTGCCTGTTTTTAAGGTGAGTGTGTTTTACTTCTGGTAATGTACACTTAAAATCTTACCTGAAGTGTGATAGCATTATGGAGCAGAGTCTCTCTGGGATAAATGTTAGAGATGTCTGATCAGATATTTACTAAAAGATGCCTTTGAAGTGCAACAAGGGACTTTAAAAATTTTTCTTAGCCAGAAAATGCAAAATTTCTTTTATTTTATATAGTTCTAAAGGTTTTTTTGCTGAGGATTTGGCTTTGTGATAGATGAAAATATAAAAAGCACAGAATAAATAAACCAGTATGGATCATAATTATTAAAAATATATTTAAAAACCTGAAATTTAAGACTTGTTGAGAAGCCATTTCTAGTTTCCATCTTGTTTTATTGTACTTTCATATTTTACTGTTAAATGTTTTAAATATCAGCCCAGAGATTTAAATATCAATACCACAGAACCTGATTATAATCTGGAAAACCTTTAGGAATTATGCAAATTTTAGGGGCTGGTATTTATAAATAGATAATACCAATAAAATTGAGATCAAATAGCATTAAAAATATATGCAACTAGTGCAGCAACAACAAAAACAGACTTGTCTCAGCAGTTTATCTTAATATGCATGTATGTAAAAAGGCTAAGGCAGTAGATCCTAAAGTGATTTATTCTGCTAGCCACTACGATTCTAACTTTGCTTTTATGATAGAAAACTTGCTTTCATTTGTGAGTTCTTTTTCTGAAGGTGTCAAAACAGATCTAGATTAGCTAGATTTTCTATTTGAAATTATAATAAATTATTGAAACCAAGTGTTTTTCTTCCAGTTTCAGTAGTATAATCTGATATCATAACTCTGTAATTCACCCTAAATTAAATTCTTCTAGTGAAGACAGGTATGGTTCTTATCTCAGATGTCCCCTTTTCATGAGAGCAGAGTTCTTTGTAAAACCAGAGGAGACCTCTGTATGAACTCCTAAATTATATACAACTCATGTCCCAGTTCTTCCTTTTTCCTAGCATATTTTCTAGAAGGAATTATGACAGCTGGATAAACACATGTGGTGGGTGAGCAGCTGGCTCATGGGTTGGACACAGTTACAGTGAACAGAGTGACATTAGGATGGTGACCAGTCGCTAGTGGTGTTCTACAGAGCTAGATCTTAGGCCCAGTACTCATCAACATTTTGATCAAAGAGTTGACTTCAGGACTCAAAGGGATATTAACTAAGTTTGTAGATGATGCAAAATTTCGAGGAACTATTGACTCCCTCGAAAGCAGAGAGGCCTTGCGGAGAGACCTCAACAAATTTGATGGCTGGTCAGCCACCAACCATATGAATTTTAACAAGGGAAACGTTGGATTCTGCACCTGGGAGGGGCAAACTCTGGATGTACAGACTGGGGAACGAGAGGCTGGAACACAGTGTCTGCAGAAAGGGATCTGGGGGTCCTGGTCAATGGCAAGTTGAAGATGAGTCCGCAGAGCCTTGGCAGCCAGGAGGGCCAACCCTGTCCTGGGGTGCATCAGGCACAGCATTGCCAGCCGGGCAAGGGAGGGGATTGTCCCGCTCTGCTTTGCACTGGGGTGACCTCACCTCAAGTGCTGGGGGAACTTTTGAGCACCTCAGTATAAGATCTAAAGCTCTTAGAGCTTTGTTGTCCAAAGGTCAACAAAGATGGTGAAGGGCCTTGAGGGGAAGCCATGTGAGGAGGGGCTGAGGTCACTTGGTCTGTTCAGCATGAAGGTGAGGAGACTGAGGGGAGACCTCATCACAGTCTGCAGCTGCCTCATGAGGGGAAGAGGGGCAGCCACTGATTTCTTGTCTGTAGTGACCAGTGACAGGACTCAAGGGAATAGCCTGAAGTTGTGTCAGGGGAGGTTTAGGTTGGATATTAGAAAAATGTTCTTTGCTCAGAGGGTGGTTGAGCACTGCATCAGGCTCCTCAGGGAAGTGGTCACAGCACCAGCCTGACAGAGTACAAGAATACCCTGAGGCGCACTGTGGGATTGTTGGAGATCAAATCTGGGGCCGGAAGTGGACTTGATGATCCTTGTGGGTCCCTTCCAACTCAGAAATTCTATGATTCTGTGACTTACAGTCATAGTCTTATTTCTTAATGTATAGTCTTTTTAATTCACCTGAAGGAGACTTTTAGCCAGGTTTTTACCCAGTGCACCAAGTGCACCTGTCAAAGCCATGAGCAGCCACTTTCTCCAGGAGAATGCTGTGCCAAAAACTTTACTAAAGTCCGGGTTGACAACACCCACAGCCTTTCCCTCATCCACTAGGTTGGTCACCTGGTCATAAAAGGAGATCAGGCTGGTCAAGCAGAGCTTGCCTTACATAAACCTGTGCTGACTTGTCTTGATTCTCTGGTTGTCCTGAATGTGGTGTGGGATGGCATTCAAGAAGATCTGCTCCATGACCTTCCCCAGGTCAGGCTGATAGGCCTGTAGTTTCCCAGATCCTCCTGGACCTTCTTGTAGATGGGCATCATATTTGCCAACTTACAGTCAACTGGGACCTCTCTGGTAGCCAGGATTCCTGGTAAATGATGAAAAGTGACTCGCTGAGCACCTGTGCCAGCTCCCTCACTATCCTTTAGTGGGTCCCATCTGGCCACATATACTTTTGTGTGTCTAAGTGCTGCAGCAGATCACTGACCTTTTCCCCTTGGATTATGGTGGCTTCACTCTGTTCCCCATCCCTGTCTCCCAGCTCAGAGGTTTGCTACCAGGTGAATAACTGGTCTTACTGTTAAAGACTATGGTAAAGAAGGCATTAAATACCTCAGCCTTTTCCTCATCCTTTGTCACTATGAGAAGACACTTTAAAGAATCATGCTCTTTCAGAAAATAGCACCTTCACTAGCACTATTTTATGAAGCATTTTATAAAGAAAGAAAGAAAGAGGTGTTGTTTTTTTAAAAAACAGATGTTCCTAATTTCACTTTTTATAAACATTTCTCATGCAAATCTATATTCTTTAAAATTAATAGTCAAATTAGACTGTAGATATTTAAATAGTCATTCTTTATAGATATGATCATAAACATGATGAAGTTCAGTTTTCATATAAGCAATGTCTTGTGTAAGTAGGTAAAATTAAAATATTAATCATAAGTGTTTCTTTTTGACAATTTTCATCACATGTTGAATTCCATTCTCAATTTCCAGGTTTTGAGCTGTTATCATTAGAATGGATATGTATGTAAATATGTACAGGACCACAGGAAATAACTGAATTATGGTTGTATGGTGAATAATTTAGAGATCCTCTTCAGAATATTTCCAATGCTCACTAAAACTGATGACAGGTGATTTGGGAAAATTGGAACACTGCCAAATGAAATATAAAGTCTTTGAAGTCTCTCTCTTTCTTTCTTTCTTTCCATATCTGCTGAGTACTTACAATGAAGTTCAGAACTGAGAAGGACCTTTTAATTTTTTTCAGGATACATTATCATGTTCCTCATGGCCAGCATCCCCAGGACTTAGGTGGGAAAAAAGGTGGTGTGATCTTCGATTAATTCCACTTCTTCATTCACGGTTTTCCCAGTACCTTCCAGGATCAGATTTGTGCAGGTAAAGTTCAGAAAGTTGAAACTTGACTTGGTTGACAAATGCATGCCCTAGGGAGTTGCCTTGTTAGAGAAGTTGCATTTTTAGTTCCACTGCAGCTGCCAGAGACATGAAACATAGGAGCTTTCACAAAGGTCTGTCTGGGTCTACCTTGGCTCATATTCTTCTCTGACATCAGCTGGGACCAGGTGTGTGGGGAGATGATGGGTGATCTTCCTACTTTTATCTCGAGCTCAACACCATTTGCAGTTTGAGATGACACATATGTCATTATATTTAATAACTGCTAATGCTCCTGTCCTCAAAAGCTTCTTTCTAAGTTGCTTTTTTTAATGTCTTTGATTTTTGCAATGTATTATGGCATTGAGGTCTGCAATGTAATTATATATTTTAAAATGTATTTCCTTTTGTTTGTGTTAAATAGTTCATCTGATAACTACATTGGGTGAAATAATTTTGTTTGGGAGCAGCAAGTGCTGGCTACCCCATGGGGAAATGAGCCAAGAGAGAGAGTGGCAGTGAGGCTGGACAAGGCATTGTCCATGCAGACAAAGATCCTATCCCACTGCTCCCCATGGAGGAGCAGAGAAGGCCTAGGGACAGTCTTTGGAGGAGTCCATCATGGTCAGGTGGGGCTCAGTTTAGGCTGGGAAGTCAGCCTATAGGTCCAAATCAGTGGGATACATGTCCTGGCACAGGAGTAGCTGCAACCATACTCAGGTGAGGACCATGAGCAAGGGCCTGAGCTGATAAGCAGCTCCCAGTTCTTGTACCTCTTTCCTTCATGTTTATAGCTACAGTAGAGATGGGGTTTTTTTTGTTCCTGTATAGCTAAGGTTACTTTTTCCCATGTTTTACTTTGCATGTGCTAACATTTAATTTCATTGCCAATTTGTCACAATCACTGGGATAGCTGTCCAAAGCTCATAGTCAGGTTTAACTTTATGTCATCATTGTGGTGGATTGACCATGGCTGGCGACCAGGTGTCAACCAAGCTTCTCTATAAGTCCTCTCTTCAACAGGATGAAGGTGAAGAAAATAAGATGGACCTAGTGGGTCAACTTAAATTTTAGTTTAATAAAGCAAAAGCAAAGGCCAGACATGGAAGCAAAAACCCCAAAATATGTATTCTCTTCTTCCCATCAACAGGTGATATTCTGCCACAACCTGGGAAGCAGGGCTTTTGTATATGTAGTAGTTGCTCTGGAAGACAAGTGTCATAGTTAATTAATGCCCTCCCTCTTCTTCCTTTCTCCTAGATTTCATTGCTGAGCAGATGTTACATGATATGGAATATCCCTTTGGTCTCAGGGTGGGTCAGCTATCCTGGCTATTTCCCTTCCCAAGATTTTGTTCCTCCAGCCTACTGGTGAGGAGGGAATGTCGGAGAGACAGCTCTGATGCTGTGCCAGCACTGCTCACCAGTAGCCAAAACACTGTTGTGCAATCAATATCTTTCCAGCTACCAATACAAAGCACAACATTATGAGGACTGCTGTGGGGAAAATTAAATTCATCTCAGCAAGACCCAATACAGACCTAGAACTTGTCATTGTTTAATTTAATATTGTCCTAATAAATCAGAAGATAGTAGGAAGGAAGACAAAAATATTCTGTAGTGATTACTGTTTGAAAAGCAATGAAATAGAAATGAAAGCAGCTGCAAAGTCCAACAAGGTGAGTGTATAGGATCATATTTGTTAAAAGTTTTAAATATCTAGGTATTGTATGGATTCATTTATCCTCTGTGTATATAAGAATGAAGTTCTCATAGTGAAATACTTCAGTGAGCTCCAGTATGTAAAGGCATTAACTGGAAGAAAGCTGTGTACAGGTACAGAGCATGTTACTCCATAATTTCTTCTTCTAATCAATCACCTAGGAGTGGCTTTATGAAACTCCCCAGAAACTGGGGGAAGAGAAGTCTTCTTTGATCTGTTTGGGCTCTTTGTGGAGTTAATTTTATTGTTTCTTATTGCAGCCTGCTTCCTTCCCATTGGTACTCAGTAAACATTTGAAAGTTGCACAAAAGCCGTCCACTGCCTTAGTTGGTCCTTAGGGTTTTTTCTTAGAATTACACTACCTAGGTCTGCCAGCCATTTCTCCTATTCACAAATCTAAAATTAATGCAGATTAGGCAGTAGTTGTTGCAGATCATTGTGGAGCTAATGCCAGTCTGCAGCTTTTGACCTGTAATATCAGGATCATATTTACTTAGCTGCATGAGCCTCGGTCTGGTGAGGAGCAATGGCTGGCCCAGGGAGGCAAGGTGTAAACCAAAGGCTACAAAGGCTTCTTGGCTGAAATGAACTGGAACAGGATAAAGTCACCATAGAGACAGGAGGTGTTTTACTAAATTCTGTGAAAGCTTTCAGCTTTGTATTTAACAATGAAATATAAAGGGCCCAAAATCATAACAGTCAAATCTGAGATCTATTCTACTGTATACTTCAGATAAAGTATTGAATTGAATAGAACTACTCACATGGAAAATTAGCACATATTCAGCTGTTCATAGATCTAGGGTTTTAAAATTCAGTCTTCTGCATCAATAAAAAACAAGCTAAAAGTGCATATTATAGACCTTGTGCATAACAAAGAAAGTTTCTTAGGTAGTAATGATATTCCTGAGATTTGAATTTCTAGAAAATAAATGTAAAAACTCATACTCAAAATTGAATAAGCACTCTCATCATTTTCTCCTTATGTCCTTCTCTTCTGTCTAACATGGAGAAGTAAGAGTACTTAAAAGAAACAAAAATGCAGGATGCATATGAAAGTGGAAGTGGGATTTTCTTAAAGTGTAGAACCAACCTTTTATGTTGCCAGCAAGACAGTCTATAAGACTCTTCTAAATGTCTGTAAACATTTTTAAATGTTACTCCCTCTCAGAATTTGTTATGAAAGGTAGATACTTTATAAAAGAGACTGTTATAAACAGCAACATAAAAGAAAGGCTATTAAAATAATATAAGGAAGAAACATGAAAGGAAACCTTAATCACTACATTTTCTGTAGTAAGTATTTACAAGGTTGTTTTCACTATGTAAAACCTATTAACTTTTTACATTTCAGAGTTTGTTATGGAAATATATCATCTCAAATACAATAATAAACCTCATAGTCATGTTCTAGCTTTTCCAGTGGGATGCTTGAGACTTAAAAATTCTGGAGGGTATTCATACAGAATTCTACAAGACATTCAGGTTGATATTGGAAAGCTTATTAATTTAAAATACAGCTTTTGAGTTCCAGGAGGCACAGAACCTGAAATGTGTAGTTGAATATTGATTCAATCTCAATTTTTTTTTTAGTATTATAAAGTGATTAGTCTACTATTTGTTCCATACTGTACAAAACATGTATTTAATACATTATGTTTTCAGCTTTGCATGCAATTATGGACTTTGGCTGGTAGACTCATTCAAGAAAATACTTTTACAATAATCTAAGGCTAGATTATTGCCAAGACACATTCACAAGTAATTCATTAGGTAACCATATATCATACTGTCTGTGTTTATTGATACTTGGATAATAACATTATGGATGAATGGTTTTATACTTGCAAAGATCAAATTTGTAGGAATAGTAGGAACAATTGGATGCCCCAGATGCACTGGATTCACTTTGTTTGTAGTGTAAAGGGAATCTTTGCATCAGGATTGAATTTGGAACATACTGGGGTTTTTGTGCTTGAGTTAGCGTCACATATTAATAGAGTTCTTAGTTTCCTGCTTTGGTTTACAATAGACTGTGTAAAAACAAAGTGAGTCCTGAAATTAGTGCTGTTTTTCTTAAAAGACATAATCAACAATTTTCAGCCCATGCTATGGCCTTCCTATAAGTACTTAGAAATTTGTTCAAGATTTTTTACATAAATCTTCCTCAAAACTTTACTGGAATTATTGTGAAAATGAATCTCTGAAAGAAGTCTGTCTTGGTTGGTATTTTTGGAAATTTAAAGAAAAATCACTACCCATGTGAAAGATAACTAAACTGATGGATTTAAATAGACCACAGATCCCTGCAAGATGGTGTTAATGTAAGCCTCATTATCCTGCAAAATCCTGCTTCTCCTAACTGAAGAAACAGCCTGTTCTCAACATGGATGCAGTGCAGATAGATATTAGCCTTGCATTCTATACAGCTAGAATAAAATTTTGAGAGGTAAAAAACCCCTAACAAACAGCTTTTCAAAATGGGTATCTGTCTTCAGATGTCAGGAACTGTCATTAGTGACACTCAGTTTTACCCTGAAGATAACATGTACTTTATTTGAGCCATTCTCAAAGAATCTGAATGATGTACTTAATCCTAAACCATGAATTGATCATTAACAGCTGGATTTGTGGCAGAATGTCAGCAGTGGAACTTGGTATTCTCTGTATGTTTGGTAATGTCCTACTCTGGGATATGGATTAATATTGAGGCTTTTTTTGGTTTTGAAGCCAGAGATCTGTGAGCCTTACAAGAGCTTTTAGCATATTAGGCTGTTTACTGAAGAAATTAGGTCTGTTGCTGCTTCAGTATCTGATAATGTTCTCTTGTTCTGTAATTGCTCAGTGCTTGGAAGTGGAAAATCAGTCTATAATGCACAATAGATTTTTGTATATGTGCCCGGATTGGTGCTGGGGTAGAGGCAGAGGTAGGAGTGTGTTTTGGTAATGATCCTATATTCAGAAATGCAGTTGGAAAAATCATTAATGTTAAGTGATCAATTTTGAGTTCTCCAACTTTTCAATCAGTAGTTTAGAAGAGAAACAAAATTCTGTAAGCAAGAGCAGACAACAGACTGTGTCCAGACACTAACCAACTGTCTTTAGACACAGAAATCTAACTGTGTTTAGACATAAAAATGAAACAAAGATGTTGAGAAAAAGATACTGGTATTCACTGCATTTCCCAAATTATTACCTATGGTTTCCAATGCACACTTTCGTCTCTGTAGCCTGCTGTATTAAAGTATTAAGTCTTATGCATGCGTCAGCTCTTTCACTTGCTCAGCTTCTAAAGTTGTGCAGCCTGATGGTCAAGGTTCTGTGGACCTGGTCTATGGAATATTTTAATAGCCCTATGGAAGCTTAATATTGTCTGAGTTGACCTTTTAGCATGATTGTTTTAATATGTCAGGTATTTATAAAGCAGGAAAACCAGCATTTTATTGGTGTTCAGTGGCTGACCTTCATTGTAGTTGAAAGAAAAGCATCTCTACAAATATTGTTAAGATGATATGCTAGAACGGATAAAATTTTCTTCTGATCTGATCTGTTATGATATGTCTATAGGCAAAATGCGTTCCAAGTAATTGCTGTGGATGGGGTTTGCAGTGGAATAATTCAGTGTCTCTCTGCTGAAGACTGTATTGACTGGCTACAAGCAATAGCAAGTAACATTTCCAGCCTCACAAAGCACAATGTAAGTATGGATCCAAGTAAGCCAGAAGGTTTCCCAATCATGTTTGATTATGACTGTCGTAAATGCCTAATGGGTTCACACAGAGAATTATCTGCATATAAACAATGCTTGAGGCTGTCTGAAAGAAGTCAACTCAAGTTTGTTGTCAAATCAGACTCTGTGAGAAATCATTGAGTGGGAAAATATTCTTCCCTACAGTCATATAGTTCACTTCATTGCTATCAGAGTTACTCACTTTTTAGCAATACCAATTAGGATTAGAAGCAAAGACCAGGCACTCAGGAGGAAGCCAGGTGTGATACATGAACACATATAAAATACAAGAATTCTGTACTCTCTTAATAGTTTGAGAAAGCACATCTCTATGGAAACTGGCAGAACCAGATCTGAGTTAGATTTTAGGTCTGTTTAGGTATCATTTAACACGAGGGGAACGGCAAGGTGCTTCTGTGGTGTGTTATAGGTACAGATGTTTGTTATCAGCAATGATTAAATGCATTTACACTTCATGCACTCCACTCTTATGATCTGAGCTTGTGGGATAGATACCTCTTTTTATTGAAGCAGGAAAATAAATGTTACGTAAAAGTTTTTCCAAACTACTAATTTTGACTGAGGGGTCTTCTGAACCTGCCTGGAATGTATTTACATTTAAAAATGAACATGTAGCTCTCCCTGTAGAAATCTGTATGGTACCTTTCCAGTTTTCCTCAAAAATGGAGAACACATGGGGAACTCCATTATTTTGAATTGAGTTATAACAAGGAAGCCCTTGAGGATTTAATTTATATTCTCTCAGGTTTCTTTAAATCTGCTTTAGCTTCCCAAATCTGTCTCTGAATTTGCTTTTGTTTCAAATATAGGGAACACGTTGAAGGAAGTTGTATTTCTTGGAGATTTATAATCAAGATGCAAAACTATGTTCCATCTGGCAGCAATATGTAAAAGTCATTGTATTATAAAAACATGACAGACGTGAATTCATCCGCCATCTGCAGGCTTCCATTCAGTACCAGCAGACTTTATGGCTATTTATTCATCCTTAAAATGCTGTTGCTATGTAGCACCTTTCTTGTCTCACTAGGCCTTCTGACAATTGAGGCTTCTGGGTTTTTTTTCTCTTGCCATCTTTACTTCAATCTCCTAATGGTTCTTGCTATTTAAATTAGTGTATTTGTTTGCTTGTAACAATAGACAGAGGCACCTAAATTTTACAGGTGTTTTTAAACACTTTAGCTCTGATGAGACTATAATTATGATTACTTAGCGTAACTTGAATTTTGGCAATGCAATGTTATTACATGATTCTTTTTTTCAAAGTACAGTGTATAATTCTACACTCATTTCCATAAAATATAGAAAAAAATTATCTAATGGTTTATATGAGTTAAATAGCCAAATTATACTATTATGCCAATCTTTGTACTTACTTTATCTCGAAGACATCCTGTAAAGTAGCTGTGAGAGTTAGGGTTTATGATAATTATCCATGGGTCTATTTTTAGAACTGTCCTATTTGTTACTAGCTCTTACGAATTTATGGAAAACAATGACACTCTCTTTCCTGTAATATACTTTTCTTTTAAATTGTCAGTTGCCAGAAATAGTTAGTTATTTGACAGCATACATGATGAGTGA
This sequence comes from Pardalotus punctatus, assembly GCA_013400915.1. NCBI lineage: Eukaryota > Metazoa > Chordata > Aves > Passeriformes > Pardalotidae > Pardalotus > Pardalotus punctatus. The sequence goes on from VZTX01006692.1 coordinate 379,209, forward strand.
CTATAAGAAACATTAGGAACACAGAGAGGGGAAAAACCTAAACTGTTGCACAGAAGAATGATTAGATGTGATTAGAGATCCCTGTACTTTCTTTGTTTACAAGATTGTTATTGGCAAACACATACTGTTGATTATAGCATTTTTTTCCTCTGAGAGAGGCATTTACTCACAGTTGTTCTTCTTTACTGTGTCATCTAGTGCCAAAGAAACAAAGAGAGTAAAGGAATTTATTTAATTCTTTGGACAAATTGACTGATTTTTAGTTTCAATTAACTTCTCATTTCTATGGAGGGGGTTGCAGAAAATACTTTGTTTCATTTAAATACTATGTAGCTCATAGAAATGTTCACTTACAAGCTGTTTCTCACATCTGTCCACCTTTTGAAAAAGAAGGAAGCAGAAAGAAAGCAGGAAAAAGGACTGTAACAGCTAGATTGTTTCAGAAAGCATTTCCTTTACCAGTGTATCAAGTCTGGGCTCTGTAGATTTTGGTGAGACTTCTCTTACATAACTTTAGATGTCTTGGAGGAGAATATCTAAAAAGTGAATCTTATTATTTATTGTTGACGTCTATTTTATAATTAAATCAATTCCCTCAGGACATGTCTGTCTTTCCTTTGACTGCTAAGGGACTCTAGGGTTTGAGTTCATACTTGTTAGCTAAGGATATATATATATATATATATATATATATCCTGTCACTGGTGTCTTTGGGGGGCCAAAGTGAATTTATCTGAATAAATCTCCCAAGGAAATGCCTGTATATTTTTGAAAAAAACAAACAAAACCAAACAAACAAACAAAAACCCCAAAAAAGGCAAAACAAACAAAACCAAAAACATACAACCAAAAAACCCAAAAACCAAAAACCCAAATAAAAAACCCCAAAACAAACAAACAAACAAAACAAAACCAAAAAAACCAAACAACCAAGCAAAAGAAAACCCAAAAAACCCAAACCAGCTCATACTAGTCTCAATCAGAAAATCTGAATTATTTTACTTTTTCACACACAAACTGGCTGAAAAAAATTGTCTAGTGGTTCAAACCCCAAAAATATGAATAACAAGTCCTATGTTTCCACATGCATCTAATAGTTGTGAAATTTGGGTCCCTGGCTCCAAAATACCTTGTTGAACCTATATTGAATTAAATTTTTGTAAGAATAATGTCACAAACTTTTCTCTCATCATCTAATATGCCCACATCTGACACAAAGGTGATGTAACTCAATTGCAGGATCAGCAGTATAGCCAGTATCTACTAGAGAGCAGGAAGAAAACAGAAATACAGGAGTAGAAGCAAAACCAAACCACCTTGACATCCTGACCATTTTTGAAAGGCAATGTTGCTAACTGAATGGAGGCTGGAAGATGGTGTCTGCAAGCAAACACATTTTTAATGCAGTGGTTAGACTACCAATCATTGTATAATTCGAGATAGAACTCATATTATTTTGCAACAAGGTAGTTAAAATTTTAATGCAGATCTATATATAAAAAAATCCATATGCAGACTGATATAGTTTACTTCATTTCAGATTTTTATCAAAAGACAACCTCAGGTATGCACTCTTTTTCTTCATCTTCAGGAGGTTAGCACAAATGTCCTCCAGTGTTTTAAGAATACTGAGAGTGAGAACTGCTAATTTTAATTTCTTTAGCTCCCAAGAAGCACTCTCTCATATGAGATGAAATACATTAAAATTACACAACATGAATGGACTTGTATACTGGTATGCAAACAAAAAAAAAAGCATGTTATATAAATGGACTGTTGGAAGTGACTTCATATTGCACTGTAATTGATGAGGTGATGAATCTATAAAGATCATTCATTTCTGAAGATGGATTTCTCTCCAACTTGAGTCACTCGAGTTGCATCTGTGTTAAAAATTCACCAGTTTTATCAATAGCCTCAAAATCCAGAAGGATTATATTAAACCTGAAGTTTAGTCTAAGCAATCCTGATACTGAAGCTCATGTGCTGAAATCTGAGTATGTTAAATTGAACCTGGGCTTGGGAACTCTAAGTCTTCTATGAACTGATGAGGTTCTACATCTTTTTGTTGGCAATTTGGATGGCTGGCCAAGGTCAATTAAAAAGGGAACAAGCTGATGTTTCTTTTCTTGCTAATGCTCCAAGTAGGAATTTTCAATTCAGTTGTTCCAATTCGGCAATGAACTATTTGCCTTTCCATGAACTTTTAAATTGTATTAATTTCAGTGGTAATTGGTACTGATTTCTAGTCTTTAACATCTCATTTGTTAAAGAATTTTAGAATCACAGTATCCAATAGATCATGTAGCTTTTAAAGAAATTAGACTCTGGAAGAGTCTAAGAAAATAATCCAAAATCATGTGCTCTATAAAGAACCACCAGTTGCCAATACATCCCTAACTCATGTGCTGCAATTGTCAAAAAAATTTAAAGGCAAATTTTTAAATGGCTTTAGTACAGTGAAAGTCAGACATTTTAGGTCTTCATAATAAAAGAAAAATTAAAAAAGTTAGAAACTTTTAGGATATAGCTTCATAGAATCCTTGGGGATTTATCCTCCCAAATTAGTATTTGTCACTTGCCCATTGCTTTCTGTGGCGGATTTTTCGATAGTGAAGGCAATATTATTTCTTTGCCCTTTCCTCTTCCATCATGTCTGTGAGAGACATTGCAACAGTTACACATTTATGCTTCTTACCTTGAAGCCAGCACTTGACAGCAAAGAAACAACATGAAATTCATCAGACAGGAATGACAGGCAGCTGAGGTAAAGTTGCTAAACAGGAGGTGGCAAAAAGTTTTAAGATTGTCTTGAGAATGCCCACAAGATCTTACAAGATTTAGTTCACTTTAACTAAACTAGTTAACTAGTTAACTAGTAACTTCACTTTATCCCATTATGTTGCATTTTTCTGGGTAAAATAATATATTTGTGAAATTAATGAGGCACACATAGTTGGTGGTAGATGCATAGCAATAGCATGAAAGCAGTATGATAAGAAAGAGGTCTAGAGGATTGGCACAAGGTATGTGTTTTCTCGAATGTAAGCCTTTGTTTTGAACAAAGTTTAAAAGTTCAATTGAACTTTAATTTTATGCTTCAAAAGTAGTGCCTATTGAAAGAATCTGCTGCTAAGAGAACAAATATATTTCTTCCATTTTCACTGGAAAAAAGAAAATGATAGTACCTTATCTTTACAATGCTGAAGTTTGGGTACAGGGATTCTTTAAGTCACTAGGTAGCAGAGGAGACAAAGAGTACAAAACAGGAGAGAAATATGATTAGACTAATCCAATCTGTTCCAGTCATAGGAAAAATAAAATATCACAGGACTACATTCAGTGTTAGTAAGTTATTGAAAGAAATTAGTAGAACATGTTTCATTTTTTCTGGTGGATGCTACCACCAGTAAGAACATACTGTGGAATGTTATATGACATGAATAAATCAATGTCACTCACAAGAAGTGAACAGATTTCACGTTTTAATTTTTTAGGTAAAATACAATGGCAAACCATCAGAATGCTCTAATGTTAGTAATTTTGGAGTTTTCAGAGATTATATGCTCTTAGATGACCTACAATTTGTGTATTAGAATAACATTTAACTTTTTTTGGTTACTCAGCTATGTGTGTTTGAAGCAAATCCAAAAATACCAGCATTAGTTTCCAACCTCTTACAATGTTATATTCTGTAGTAGTGCAGAAGTTGAATACTCTCAGTAATTTAGAAGTCAAAAGCCTTATAAAATGAAGGCCAAAAGAGAGAATTATAGGAAGTCTATAAAGTATTACCAAAAGAGTGTTTTTACATGCATGATTCACATTTCTCATGACACAAATACTCAAATAAATTGGCTTATTTAGTAAATATACGTTCAACCCTTTTTAAAGCAGTATTAGCCATTCAGGTGCTCACAGGTTCTGACACTTTGAGTTTTTATTCTGCATTCCATTCGTAACCTTGTAAAGGGACGACTCTACAGATAGTCATTCCAGTACTGATACTGAAGTCTCTCTAGGAAAATTTAAAAAACAGAACTTGATACACTTGTAACATATTGCTGCCATTTTTTCTATATATGATTCTTGTAAGGCATGTAGATCTACAAGAATAACTGTAATCAGTGCAGTATCAGGATTACATAACCTAAATCACTCGTATTTTTCCTCACTTTTTTTTTTAATATAGGCTCTTGTCAGCTGCACAAGTAAAACCACATTTGTTTCTAAGTCACTTTTATCAAGTGTTATTTATGGCCTTATCTGATACTTACTTACGTTGTTGGAAATTTGAGGCATGTCTTATTTTACAAGTTTTTTATTTTTACCTTGTTTAAAGCATTGTGAATAATTTTATATCCTCTTAGATGTATTGATTTATCTGCGAAGAAACTTAAGTCTTGCCAAACTGTATTGCTGTATTGCTGTTTCTCCAGTATGTTTCATCTGTATTTCTGTAATGTACATAGTCTAAAGGACAATGTGGCAGGTAGGAAAACAGTGCAAATAGGATATTTCTTTGAGAAATATTTCTTCAAGAATATTTTTTCCAGAATAGTGTCCTTATCTGGGAATTTTGTAGCAAGAAACTTCTGTCTTCATAGTTGGAGCATTTGTTATGAAACATTCTGATTACGGTGACAGCACTGATAAAGACATGCAGTCTTGCAGTTTTGCTTTGGAATGTACAGTATAGACTTCAAGTAGTCATGATAGGTTTTCAAAATAAATTAAATTTTCTTTCTATGCTTCTCCTAAATGTTACAACTATTCATGCTATTTTTAATAATGTCTTTTCTGTTTTGCTGTGTACAAGTACACAACTGTTGCAGTGGTTAGTAATATCTGATAAAAATATTAACATCTGTATTAGTGTTATATAGAACTCTAAAATACAATTTATGAGAAGCAATGTCCCTAGAGACAATACAATCAAAAGCCCTTCTTTTAAAATTTAGCTGTTTAATGTAAGTCTTAAAAAAAAAAAAAATCAACATTCTTGCAGAGAGAACATTTTTGCAGTTTAATGTATTATACTCTCACTCAGTAAAGTATCCCTGCACTTTGATTCATCCACTTTTGTATGGAGTCAAATTAAATTTTAGCCTCATGCTAATATTTAAATAAAAGCAAAACATCAATATTCAATATGTTCTTTAGTCTCTGCAGGATTTGCATGAAGCTCTGAGACTCACTCTCTTCCCTCATTCCATTATTGAAGGCTTAAGTTAACACATTATAATAAAAACTATGATGTTTAGTTACAAGACACTTTGGAGGAATGCCACACTTACTCTCAACATTCCACCCTGGTGAAAGATAGCAAGGAGCCTGTCATTTAGGGAAAAATCCCCAAAACCAAACAACACCTCTTGGTTGAGGAAACAGGAGCAGTCTAACTGGGAATACAGCTAAGCCATTTGAGAGTTTGCAAAGAGGTAAGACATGGAAAAAGAAAGGACTCATTATAAGTTGCCCTTTTTTGCCAAAATGCCAAGCTGCCCTTTCAGTAGCAGCTGGAGATTTCCAACTACTGTAACCTAGTTTTTGTTGTGCAGTAAAATGTTCAATATTCCTCAATTGTTTTATTTTCAGTGAGAATGTGTTAAAAGTGGATGTTGAATCACAAACTGTTGTTGATAAAACAGCAACTGGGAAGTGGGAGGCTAGGCAATAATAACCTTTCTTTTTTTCTATTCCTTCTGTTTGCTTTCTTAAAAAACCCAAAACAAACACAAATATAATTATTTGCACTCGTTTTGACATCCCTTTCCTCTTACTCACTTTTAAAATGTATGTTTAAAAGGTATTTTTAAATATATTTTTTAAAGATGGCTACATCAAAAGTTTTGTCTTTCTTCCACAGCCAGTGAATTAAAAGACAAAAAGAATTAAAAGAAATTGGAATGCACTCAAAAAGCTATAAAACACCTCAGGGTATACATTATTAGTAGCCTAATGTGTTGAAAACACTTTCTCCATTTGGTTGTCTTGCTTCATAAAGTGCCATAGAGAGCAATTGCATTCGAGTAGTGCACATCTTATATTTGCCTGAGGAACAGAATAGAGTGAGAGGAAAAGGCAGAGGTGTGGGAAAAGCAAGGAATTCCAGCTATTCCAGGATGGGTTTAAGAGGTTACAGCAAATAAGCCCCAATAGGCAAAACAACAAATGATCACTAAGCTTCAGAGGAAATGAGCCCCAAATACTTGGGGTGTGCCATTTCTCTGCTAACAAAAGGTGTTATGAAATTCTGTGACAAATTTTTTGTCTCCTAAAAATACTTTGGGTAGTTAAGTGGCAAACACCTGCAGGGAAAGTCTGAAATGCCTGGAATTACAGCTGTGCTCATCATCTGCGTGGGCACCAACATGATTTCAGGGTTGTTTTGTTGGTTTTTCTAACCACTTTGTTTATTTCAGAGAATAAGGTAATTACATCCAAAACTTGTTTCAGACAATCATTGAGGTCATAAAGTCAGACTTGAAAAACTGAGAATGAAGCACCTTTTTTCATTCTCATTTCCCAGTGCATGGTACTCTCTGACTTACTGCACTGAAAAACTATTCATTTCCTTTGAGAATTATTACCTTTTTGAACTGTTTATAATGAGTGTATGAGAGGTTTCTGCTTTTTCCTTTGTTTTCTAATTGTTTACAAATTTGTTCAACAATTTTGCAGGCTAAAAAAAAGGCATTTGCCTAATTGTCCCAATCAGGAACTTTAGTACAGTGAATCAAAGGAAATTTTTCTTTACTGCATTTATGAAAGCACTTGGTACAGCTTTTGGCCTAAATCTATAAAACATAATATAAAAAATAATTGTATAAAACAACCTTTTTTTGCTCCATCTCTTTCTGAAATAAAACCTGCAATCCTTTACTATGTGAAATAATCTTAATAAAAAAGAGTAAAATAGTACATGTCCAAATTCCAAAAATGTTTGTAAGTCTGTTGGTGAACAAACACACAAGTTTATGTCTGTTTACTCCAGGGAAAAATCTGTTACCTGCCTAGCAGAAAATACCGTTTTCAGTGTGTTTATTTCCTAAAGCAATTTTTCAAGGTAATAAAAAGGATGGAAAACTTCCTGTGGTGTGTCAACATGCTGGGGCTTCTCACATAATTCAGTTGATTTAACGTTGTCAAAAGAGTTTCAGCAGTTCATCTCTGCTGTCTGATTGCCGAGGAACTAGACTTCTCTTTTTATAACTACTTTCCAATTTAGCTAGTCTCACAGAAATGGTATCTGTTTGTCCCTGAAAAGCAAGATAATCTCCACCTAAACTCCCTACTTAATAAGGGGATATTAAAAAATGTCTTCAAGTCTTGAAGGAAGTGAACCCATCCTCCTAACATAGGCAGTTACTTCTACCCCATTAACTATATAAAGAATGCAGATAACTCCAGAGGGTAGTTCTATCTCCTCGAATTAAGTTACTTACCTCTCCTACTCCTAACAGGAGATGGCAATAGGGTACTTTAGCATAATAGCCTACAGGTTAGTAGAGCCACCCTGACATGAGAGACAGGAGCTCTCTGTGCTCCTCAGGCTGCAGCCTGATGCCATCTGCCTCCCTCCTGGCTGAAGGATCTCCAGGGACAGTGCAGGGCTGAGGCTGTGCTCCTCCTTCCAGCTGCTTTCTTTGGAGCCACGTGGAAAATTCTTGCCAATGCTGTTGATGGGAGTGAGGCTCATTCATGCTGTCTGTAGGATGCATCCAGCAGGAGCATTACTTAAGTGCAGCACATAAATACTTATCTCCTACAGCCTGAGTGCTGTACCTCCCATATCTTGGGGGGGAGCTCTGGTATTACCTACCATAGCCAAATGGGACACTTCGCTCCCTATACTACAACGTAGCTTTTATTTTTGCAGATTTTTTTAACCCAGCTTAGTTCCTTGATTTTGTAAACAGTGCTGTCCCACAAAGAGTTGTTTTAGCACAACTGAAAGGCTGGGAACATAGGGTGGATATAAAAGCAGGATGAGAAAGTCCGCATAAATTTCTGCAGCCAAGTTTACCATGAAAGAGAAAGATCAGCAAAAATAGGCCTCGTAGATGTCTTTAACTTAGCAGCTGGAGGTTTTCTGCATTTGTGAATGTTGTACTCAGATAAGCCTTCTTTACCCTTTTTGCTTCTTCTGTCTTCCTTTGCAATTCACAGAAGTTTTAAAAACTATTGAGAATGTCTCAGGTTTTGAGAAGAAATTAAAGTCCGTGCTTCTTGAGATGCTCTCACCTCCTAATAAGTGTTCCACACCATCTTGGAGTGCTGATACTTCTTAACTTGTGGCATAATTTGTGTGAAAAAAATTGCTTTGGGGAAGTCAGATTGATGGAAGATGTTTTGGTCTGCATGAGCAATGGACTCAATCAGTGCTGAATAAAGGGTGTAAATAAAAATATTTGTTACATTTCTTTTCATCTTTGCTTTCCCATTCGTTGTGGCTGCTATTTTCCCTTCCCAGGTGCAGATGTACCTGGGGAAAATTATAGCCTTATTATAGCATTATTATTGTATAGGGAAAATACAAGTTTTACTATGTATTTTTAGATATGTATTTGTTTAATATTTCTTCACTGGAATACCAGCCTACAGCAGCTGTGCAGATTTAGAACTCCTAGTGTCCATTGCTTTAATATTTTGTTCAGAAAGAAAAAAAAGTGTTCCTCTTTTCATATGTTCATTATGGAAAAGATAAACTGAGGGTTCCCATTCATGGAGGAGGAGGGAGGTAATCAAAACGTTGTGGAAGCAAAATGATTGAATAACCTAAATTCTCTCTATAAGGGAAAAAAGAATATAGAGTTTAATCCTCAAAACCTTTAGTAAGGTGGATTTTATTAGTAAATGCCATTTTAATCAGGACCATTCACAAAGAAAGGTTCTGACAAAGAGACAAAAAGATCCAACTTTCAAACACCTATTCTGCTGTTTCTGATCCCATTTCCTGTATTAATGTTATTAATCACTTCCATGAAGTGTTCTGAGGTGTGGAAATGAGTTTTCCTGAGATACTCCAGATGTCCACAAAGAAAGTCATTATGTGTTTTATTGCAAGAGAAGTCATGGAAATACAAATACAAATATGAAACAAATCTTGAAGGGCTTTTGCTTTGTATTTATTAAATTAAGTACAAGTGACCAGTGACTACATCAATGTTTGGAATTTCACCTGTACATATTTTGATATGATGCAGATATTAGAGGGAGTGAATATATTATTTGTACCAATTATTTTGTTCTGTGCCAGGCAGAAAAACAGACGTGGCTCCTCAAACATATTTAAATAGTATGTGCATTCCATTTAAATGTTTTTCTCATTTTGTAACTGTAGCAATATTAATTTTAAAGGGTTTCCTTTTTTTACATCATAAATAGAGTGTTTCACAAGAAGAAATATGTCCTTAGGCTGACATAACCCCTATTGAGTTGTGGAGCTAACATTCTTTTCCAGTTACTCTTTAAATAATTGATAAATCACAGTGTGTATGCATGTTTGATATCAGAATTATTTCCATTTGCACCAGATTAACATAAATGGATCTTTATATTGCTGTATAAACATAAACTAGATTTTAAACTATTACAGCAATCCAAATCCTAAGAGGCTGTTGACAAGCAGTTTTAAACAGATTATTTTTAAAGTTATGTGCTTAACGAGATAGTCAGTATACATCTCCAGCCTATTTAGCAATGTATGTCGGTACCTTAATTAAGCTAGCTACTCTTGCTGCAGCAGTGTGGATATTAGCTCATTCATTTACCAAACAGTAACCATAAACAGCATTTTCATCTCAAAAATATATGAGCAGCAGTCAGGAAAATAGAGTGTGCAATTTGAATACAAAAAAGAGTAGTCCCTGTTTTTCAAATAACAGCTAGAACTTACTAGAACATCTAGACTTTCAGATTGCTCTACCTGCAAACTAATTTTCCATTCACATAGCTGGATAGATTGCACTCCAAATATAGCTTAAAGCAATTATAGCTATCTGACTTCTATTTGTTCTGGTCCAAAACTCACTTCCCTTCACCTTTGTAAATTCATAGACCAAACCACAACAAATCACATCTTATGTGTTTTATGCTTACATATTTTTTTTTAAACCCTAGAAACTAGAAGGAAGCTTCTACTTGCTCCTGGTTATAATACCACTCAGTCTTTACGGTGGGGTGACTTAGGAGGCAGTTCCTGTCTTGACCAGGTCATGAGCAAATAATAAACAAACCAACTTGCCTCATTGCTGGTCTGTGTAGCTTCACTGGCCATGTTGGTTATGTTATCAGGCTACAACACTGAGGCATGCTTTTTTTTCTTTAGATTTGAATAGATAACCCTTTAACTTCAGATATGTTGCCCTTTCAGCTTAAAAAAAATCTTGATTTTTTTTTAATGTTGACGTCTTCTATCCCAAGCATTAGAAGATTAGAGAAGTTCATATTATAAAGGAATTATTTTCAACAGTGCCAATCTTTTTATCAGTCCGTCATCAGCTTCCTCATTGTTCTTTATATTTGTTGTCTCTGTCACTGTGTTTACTCCTGTTATTTCAGTAGTGTTTCCTGTAGAGTGCAAAGGAGTACCGGTACAGTGTTACCAGTGCTAAACAACTTCTTTTACGTTTTCATATATAAATGCTTTTATAATAATAAAAAAAAAAAAATAGATAGCCACATTTTCTGTAAGACATGTACTCTATTAGTCCACTGGAAAAAAAAGTGCAAGAATGCAAACTCTTCAGTATCCCAAACCAGAGGAAATAAATAGCACAGCAGGATTTGTAACGAAGAGTGGGCTAGGGAAGTATCCCATGTCTACATAGATCCAGAAACTGATAGGACAAGATGAGGTCTCCTCAGCTGGCAAGCGGTGAGAGTGCAAATAGTTTTGACATATACAAATGCTAACAGAGACAACAAGAAAAGGGTTGGTTGGCTCCATATTGAAAAGAAAATTATTAGAAGAAAATGACAAGAAAGTAAAGGTATTGGATGCTCTTTTTAATCAGAATTTATTCAAAAGGTCAATTGTAAGCAGATGATTGTCACCGTTCATAAGTGTGACACGATCTTGAATAAAGTCAGACTATCTCAGAAGCCAGAGAGGGTATTAGGTATACATTAGTGAAAAGCATTTTAGATATATACATGCCAAATACATCCTCATTACATTACTTGAAAACTAAAAAAGATTGAGCTTCTGTTCTAAATCCATTTGATAAGTAAATGAAGTTTCTAGATGAAATAAATAGCAGTAAAGTAGAAGTTATAAATTTTATGTGGCACAGAGCCAGCAGTGTATATGGTTTCAGGGTAAAAACTGTCTTCATATAGCTTAATTTCATTACTGTTTTTTTTCAGTTGTGACCAGCTTGAAACTAAGTCTTTTGCAAATTGTAATGTGTGTGTTAACATCCACCTAATTACTGCTAAGAACAGTTAGTACTCATACTGAAGGAGTAATTCTATAATTGATGGAATTTCTGCCTTCATTCATCTTTGGGATTTTCTTCTTCTTGGGTTGTGAGCTTATGCTCTCACAAGAGTTTGTGCTTTATGAATAAGCATGATATTCAGATATTTAGTTGCTTTGTTCAGTTCTAATTTCTTAAAATAACACCTCATTTTTATATATATTACTATTTTAACTGTTTTAATAATAATGTCAAGTTTATACACAGTTCTCTCATTGTGACAATATAATAATGTAACCACATACAATTTTATTTATTATGCAGCATCTGTTTTTGTTACAGCTTGACATACGCCATTTCACTTGTAAATTATAGCTTCTGTGTTCTTCTACTTATGCCATTGTCTTCATCATTATACCTTTGTTGAATAATGTTTCCTGATTTTCCTTTTAACTATAGTGCTGGAGTAATTTTCTCAGCAAGTGTGTGCATATACCTTTTTCTTTCAGGAAAGATAATGCCCATAATAGATAACTGGAACTTCACTAGAGTAATGAGAGAATATGTTGTGGGGAAAAAAAAATAAAAAAATAAATTTATTCCAGTAATGTAAGTGTCATATGGATGACTCTTTCTTTGATATTGCTTTTATTGTTGAAACTTAGAGAAATTTACAAATGTTGGTACCTTGAAAATGTGGGATACTATTATTTGTATTTATTAGCTTATGACATCATAAAATCTTAGAATACCAGGTTGGAAGGGGACCTCAAGGGTCATCTGATCCAGTCTGTCTTGGCAAAGGCACAGGCTAGACAAGATGCCCAGAACCCCATTCAGGTGAATCTTAACAGTATCCAAAGGTGGGGAATACACTGCTTCCCTGGGGAGGTTATTCCAGTAACGCATTGTTCTCATTGTCAAAAATTTTCTCGTGTTTAATTGAAATCTTCACAGGATTATTTTGTACTCATTACCCCTGTCTTTTCCCTGTGGCTCCTTGTAAAAAGGGAATCTCTGTCTTCTTTGTAGTCACCTTTAAATACTGGAACGTGGTAGTAAGCTCTCCCCTAACCCTTCCTTCTTCAAAGCTGAACAATTCTTTTAGCCTTTCCTTATGTGGCAGGCTTCCCAGTCTTTTGATTGTCTTTGTGGCCCTTCTATGGATCCTCTCTAAATTATGTTTGAACTCCAAGAAATACTGATATAGCAAAAAATCTATACTTTTGACTAAACAATCTCCTTTACTGCTGAAATGCAATTAGACAGGGAGTTGCTGTTCTGAAATCTGTCCAAAATGCACACTAAAGAAAAAGTCATCTGTAAATTTGCTTGTAACATCCTCAGTGCCTGTCTTAGCCATTCTTAATGCCAATAAATTGGCAGTTTATGAGAGGGTGGAGAAAATCCTGTTGATCTTAATTATTATACCTCTTCCTATTTAAGGATTACAAGATCATATCCAAAGCAAGAAAAATATACCATCTATTACTACTGTGTCAGTTCAACAATATTAAAATTAAATGGTCCTTTAACACAATTCTCAAACAGGAAGAAGAA
>VZTX01006692.1:392615-512332 GCA_013400915.1 Pardalotus punctatus
CATTTTTATATATATTACTATTTTAACTGTTTTAATAATAATGTCAAGTTTATACACAGTTCTCTCATTGTGACAATATAATAATGTAACCACATACAATTTTATTTATTATGCAGCATCTGTTTTTGTTACAGCTTGACATACGCATTTCACTTGTAAATTATAGCTTCTGTGTTCTTCTACTTATGCCATTGTCTTCATCATTATACCTTTGTTGAATAATGTTTCCTGATTTTCCTTTTAACTATAGTGCTGCAGTAATTTTCTCAGCAAGTGTGTGCATATACCTTTTTCTTTCAGGAAAGATAATGCCCATAATAGATAACTGGAACTTCACTAGAGTAATGAGAGAATATGTTGTGGGGAAAAAAAAATAAAAAAATAAATTTATTCCAGTAATGTAAGTGTCATATGGATGACTCTTTCTTTGATATTGCTTTTATTGTTGAAACTTAGAGAAATTTACAAATGTTGGTACCTTGAAAATGTGGGATACTATTATTTGTATTTATTAGCTTATGACATCATAAAATCTTAGAATACCAGGTTGGAAGGGGACCTCAAGGGTCATCTGATCCAGTCTGTCTTGGCAAAGGCACAGGCTAGACAAGATGCCCAGAACCCCATTCAGGTGAATCTTAACAGTATCCAAAGGTGGGGAATACACTGCTTCCCTGGGGAGGTTATTCCAGTAACGCATTGTTCTCATTGTCAAAAATTTTCTCGTGTTTAATTGAAATCTTCACAGGATTATTTTGTACTCATTACCCCTGTCTTTTCCCTGTGGCTCCTTGTAAAAAGGGAATCTCTGTCTTCTTTGTAGTCACCTTTAAATACTGGAACGTGGTAGTAAGCTCTCCCCTAACCCTTCCTTCTTCAAAGCTGAACAATTCTTTTAGCCTTTCCTAATGTGGCAGGCTTCCCAGTCTTTTGATTGTCTTTGTGGCCCTTCTATGGATCCTCTCTAAATTATGTTTGAACTCCAAGAAATACTGATATAGCAAAAAATCTATACTTTTGACTAAACAATCTCCTTTACTGCTGAAATGCAATTAGACAGGGAGTTGCTGTTCTGAAATCTGTCCAAAATGCACACTAAAGAAAAAGTCATCTGTAAATTTGCTTGTAACATCCTCAGTGCCTGTCTTAGCCATTCTTAATGCCAATAAATTGGCAGTTTATGAGAGGGTGGAGAAAATCCTGTTGATCTTAATTATTATACCTCTTCCTATTTAAGGATTACAAGATCATATCCAAAGCAAGAAAAATATACCATCTATTACTACTGTGTCAGTTCAACAATATTAAAATTAAATGGTCCTTTAACACAATTCTCAAACAGGAAGAAGAAGAAAAGTCTGAGGTTGAAAATTCATTTGTGCAAAAAATTTTACCCTACTGTTTTTCCTCCCTTGATGTCTTCTACCCCTTGGCCTGCCTTTCATCCATGGTCCCACTGATACACAGCTCTGTACACTTGTATTTGACCATATTGATCAGTATTTGAGCATACCTTTTCAGAAATACCAGAAGATACTGGAGAAAACCCGTATTTACAGAGATTTCTGCATACTGTTTCATGATGAATTCTTAGTTATGAGGTGAAATTGGAGATCAATAGAGAGAACTGTATTCCTTAAAAGAGAATGAAATTCAAGACTTTTTACGCTAATGGCTCAGCAGCTTGTTTAGAGAAAGAAGGTTAAGGACAGTCCAGTCTTTCCTCATTATGACAATATGGAAGCTTTATTGCAAAAGAGTTTCTTGTTAAAAGTCAACTCAGAGTATAACTGAATACAGTGCTAGAGTGAGTCCATGATTAATCTGAATACATAGTGAGGTTCTTTCTGTATAAGGAGGAGGGACTGGGTGTATTTTATAAAATATGAGGACATGACTTTTAAATATACAAGCACTAAAATGCAATTTTATACTGTTTCAAGTGAAATCTAAAATGATTAGTTACACAGATGAATGGGGAGCTTCCAGCAAAAAACAGGTACTGAAAACTCAGGCTTTATACCTATCTTACAGTGACATATGAAATTTCTCTTTTCTTTTGTAATATAAAATTTAGCAATTGTGTTAATACCAAGCTCATTATCATGTGAACCTAATTCTCAACAGCTATTTCATGTTATGTCAAGCAAATTATTTAAGTAATGTAATAACAGGTGATTTTTTTAGCTTACAAGCAGTTTGTTATCTGGTGCTGTCAGCCAAATTGTCTCATAAATATTGCTGTTATTCCTAAGAGCTTCAAGAGAATAGAAGTGTATAATTCTTTTAGACAGAAGAAGTGCAATGTGACATGATACAACAAAGACAAGGTGTTTATATAATTTTATTTTTAATCCACTCAAACTAAAGTAGATGAATGGGTTGTCTTTGGAGTGGTGGAAGACATAATACCTGTAAAGACTACAGAAAGCCTCTTTAGCTTTGTTGCCTCAAGTATTTGTCTATGACACTTGCAACTGGCCAATTTAATGAATTTTGCCAGCAGGAATTAATTTAGACCTGTATGCTATGTTGTAAGTATTAAATGTATTTTAAACATCAGTGGTTACATTTCTGTTAAGTTCTGTCAAGAGGGTTGATTGTCTCATATGTTATATATAATTTTATATGATCTAATTGTATAAAACTCCTCATTTCTTCTGTCGCTTTACTATCTTTTTTGTCATATTAAATGCTAGAGTGTGAACTGCAAATATTATTATCTGTACCAAAGTGAGGAGTCCTGAAACAATGCAAATTTGGCAAACTGAACTCTTCATGGGCAAAGTCAGAAGCCTGCTGATAGACTGTGAGCAGAGGAACAAAATAGGTTTAGTTGCAGTCTTCAATTTTATTCTATTTCAGCTAAATCAGAGTGAAAAGACCAGGCTGGAAAGAAGGGCCTAAAAGGCAAGGAGCCATTTTACTGAGTAAAGAAGCAGCTCAAAAGCTGTAGATAGGACTTTTAGGGGAAAGGAATACAAGGAGAGTAATGAGCTTCAGCAAACATATCATATACAGAGAAAATCTATGGTGAAAATGTAAGGTGTGTTATGAGACATTTTTCTTCTAATTACTGTTAACAGTTGAAGTGTAAACTTTAGATGGGAACCAAAACCGTATATGTCTAAATCCAAATCTTAAACGGAATTTGTAGGAATTATGGTTTGGAGTTCTGTTCCCAGAGAAGGCTGAGGAGGGAGGAAGATGCCTCAGCTCCTAATGTATATGCTAGTGAAATCTCTTAAGAAGTAGGTAAATTACATGAGAAAGCTGTCAGAGAGACTGAAATCTGGAATCAGAAAAGGTGGGGAAGGTGATTAGCAACAAGCTGGGAAGATCTACAGTAGCACCTCCTCTGAATGAGGAAAACCAAGCTAACAAGACATTTCAACTCACAAGTCTTCCTCTCAGGGAGATGATCTCTTCTCAGGCAGTGATACATTAAAATGCTGCCCTCAAGAGCTGAAGTTTCAAGCCTAATGACGGAGTAGATTAAAAATAAAATGGAAGCCTGGTAGGCTGTAAAAGCTGTGAGATTAATGATGATTCTTCCCATGAGGAAAAGATGTATTAGTTGGTCATGAGTGACTCACTCCTGTGGGTGATGAAAGCTTTGGTCTAGTGTCTGGACCTAATATTGTGGGAAGTCTTCTGTTTCCCAGGAGCTTAAATGTGAGGGATATTGCCAAAGCCATCCAGTCAAATGACAGTTAGCTGGGAATGCTCATTCATGCAGGCATAACTGAGTTCAGAGTCACTCTAAGCAGATAAAAAGTGATTGCGAGACTTTTGGAGGAAGGTTGAGGGGGTCAGAGCTGTTGCAATTTGGTGGTCATTCCTCCTGGTCATTCAGGAAAAATGTGTGTCCTACAGCTCTCATATGCAGGAGTAGCATCACCAAAGTAGGCTCTGGCTTGTTTGAAAATAGCATGAACTTGCAGGGAAACACACGGTGAAATGGAACTGGCTTAGCCTGAAGAAAAGAATAATGTTTCAGCTTAAGAAAAACTACACCAAGGGCAGGCAGTTTCTTCTTTGGTTCTGTTATGGATTACATGAGAAGCAATGGGATTAAACTGCAACTGGAAAGAGTCTGGTTCAATAAAAGGAGAACTTCCAATACTAAGTAGAGCTGTATTTGCTGATAGATTGACTTATGAGGCATAAAGAAACTCATCATGGCAGGACTGTACGTATGGGTTTGACAAGCAGCTTTGATCTATTGAGTTGCTCTTTAGCCATATGTTTCTGTTCTTTTGTATTATCATAGAATGAACAAATTCAAACCAGTGCTTGCAACTTGCATTCAGAAATACTAGGATAAGACAAACTATATTAAAGTTTTTGCCCCGTTTCTTTGTCATTCTGTAAAAAATTCTGAGAATAAATACTGTATACTAGATACATTGTCTAAATGTTACATAGTAATGAAATTGTAAGTGAAAAGTAAAATTGAAATTGGATTTATCTGTATTATTTAATTTCCTTGAAAAATCAAGAGGTAATGAAATCTGGTATTTTAAACCAGGAGAGACATATAGATCAGGTTTTAACAGTTAATAATCTGGTCTCTGCTGGAAAAATGACATGAGTTCCTTACTCTGCAGTAATAAGTAACACTAGTTTTTTTTACTCTTAGTGTGATTAATACTGCAGTAATCATACTCCAGTGAGCAACTACTGTTATGATATAAGCCACAATTACACAGTTGCATTTCATTATCTGAAGCAATGATTCCAGTGTCTCCTTATGGGTCTGGGGTTTTTTTGGTTTTTTTTTGTCCCTTCAATTCTTGTTGTTCACAGTCCTTCTAATACATCTTCAGTACAGAGACATATGTTTCTTACTTTCAGATGGGACCATAATAGCTTCTTCAGGCACTGGATTTAATTTGTTTTCAGCATCTCTAATAATATGCATGTTGCAGTTGGTGTTTTATTTATGGGGATTCACTGTTATAAAACTGTGTTTGTAATGCATATATCTTCTTTAAAGAGTCACAATAGCAATAGTTTCATTAAGGTAACATCCAGTTTTAAAAGTGGATGTTAAATATTGCAGGATTAAATGAAGCCATTCATCTGTTAAGTAAAAAATCACCACAACACTATTAAAAAAAATTTTTAATTGAGTAAAATTAATGACAATCCTATTACTGAACATCACAGATGTGTGAAGAGTAGGTTTTGTGCTTTTATCCTTAGGGCTCCCATTATACTTTTGTGTAATAGGCGCAAATCTGTTATTTCTTTCTGATATCCATCCATTACTGCTGTGCTCATAGTGTTCAATGTATCACTAAATCCCTTTGAGTGAGAAAGGAAATTAAAGGTTTGATAATATGCAGGTTTGTGATCACAGTTCAGATGGCCATTTTTGCTTTGATAGTCCTTTTACATGTCCTCAACTGATAATAACTCTCAATATGCAAATATTTTCTTTCAAAAGTTCAACACCTTTCTTGGGAACAATTTGTATTCATCTGCTTCTGGTTTTGGGGGCGCATTCCTGAGTTTTACTAACCATATTTTGTTCCCAAAAGTATTTATCAAATAGCTGCATGTATTGGACCACACCAGAACATGGAAGCTCTCAGCATATTTTGTACAACTGGGTAATACAAAGGCAGTGAGTAGAATTTGAAAAGAAGCTTGTAGAATTCTGCTTTCCAGATGAAACCTCAAGACTATCTCTGGCCTCTCTTCCTCTACTTATGTGTAGGATTCAAATGAAACATTTTAGTTTCCATATGGATTAAGACGATCTATCAGAACTGTTATACTGTACCAGAATAAAGATCCATCTAGTCCTGTGTGTGGTGATAACTGCAGAATAGTTATATTTCTTTTCTTTCCAGCCATCTGCTACATTAAGACTTCAGACAGATGATTCGGGACTTCCTGAATTGTGTCTACTGTGTCCTCATTGTCTATAAACTATAAAAGTATTTGCTCTCTTTTTGTAATTTTTTGGCTCCCAAGAGAGATTTTATAACATTGATTATGTAAGCTGAAACATACCATCTTGGTTCTCACTTTTGTTCTCATCTAGGAGCCATAGTGAGGATGACTCAGCCTGCAGGTATCTATAGGAACAGACTCGAAAGTAGAGGTCATGCTTGTGCCTATGCATTATTCAGTGTTGAATCAAACCTCTCCTCTGTGTAACTGTTAATATATTCTGGGGTTTTTCCCTTTCTTCCTTCAAGGAAATTGACGCTGAGTTCCTTCAGGCTGAGTGTATTTGCAATCCAGTGTGTCTAGTCTTAAGAAAAATCCAACTAGGACATGAAAATGCTAGAAATTATGGAAGCAATCCCAGTCTTTTATCCTTTGAAACATTCAACTGGTAAAATGGGATCAACATACAACAGAGAATGGTGCCATCACTTGTAGGTCAAGAGGCAGATGTGAATGTTGTATTAAATACTTCTTATATTTCCTATATTTTCCAGAACATACTGACTGATCATTTTGCATACCTTAGCTTATATGGATTTTTAGCCTGAACTCTAAAATCTACTGCAGCTTGTAAAACCAGCATCAAGAATTGCTATATTCAGTCTATGGGCAATCATACATATATTTGAATGCATTCACCAATATATGATGTATTTTGTGTGGGCTGTTGCATGCTTCTTTCAAATCTCTGATTCTTTCAAGGCACATATACTCTTGGATAACAAAATTTCACAACCTTACCACAACTTCCCTATCCCATTGAACAAACAAAAGCCTAGCAAGGACAGAAAATAGGACTAGCCAACTAGCAATTTCAAGTGTTATGTGCCCTTTCCTATTCATTAACATAAGATTATCACAGCATGGACTCATGTTTTCTTCCAAATTGTAACAATCTTGCTTCCTGTTTGTAATCACTTAACATCCAAATGGCACAAACTGTATTGTTGCTTGTCTTCATCTCCATGCATGAGATGAAGAACTGTCTAATGAATTTGCATTCTTCTCAAGCTATTATATTTTAATTACTTGTTAATGAATGTAAATCAGCAGTTGTGTGATGCAAACAATTGATGGAGAAGGTTACAGTGTCTAAGTTGTTTGGGGAAATCCATGTATATGGATGGCATAAATTAATAAAGGGTTCTATTTTAATTGGAAAATTACTGTGACCTGCAAAGTTGCATGGTATCTACAGACTGCAAGAAAATGAGAGATCAAATCATACTCGAAAGTGTGGAACAATCTTATTTACCGCCTAAGTCAGCAAAATACTGAGCAGGAACTGGTGCCCACTTGTTTCATATGTTGCCCTTCAGTCTCGGCTGTTTCCATAGGTACTCCAAGGGAATGGTCTCTGTCAGGATCTCTGTCCTAACCACTAACACCTACTATGTTATTGTTTCTTGCAGAGGGCCAGATGTGATACCTGAGTCTTACATTGTCTATTAATCGTCTTTCCCATTATCCCTTTAGAACTTTGAGTCTCATTTACAGTACAGTTTATCATGAAATAGGATTGAAGCAAGTATGGTATACATGTTTTCAAACATCTGATTGCTTCTATTTAAATTTTTAAGAATTGGAGAAACCTGGAATCTCTTGATCTTACTACTTTTAAGAGCCCTTAGTGTTCATTGAAATATGCATGTCCTCATCATCTCATGGGGATCCTGTGATTAAATTGGAATATCAAATTTCATTAATGTAAATAGGTAAGAAAGGTTAAACGAACCCTAATAAATCGTAGTTTTCAAATTATACTTTAAAATCCTCACATGGAAGCTGAAAATAGTTATTGCTGTGCTATTTGCTCAAAGAAGGTCTGAAATAGTATCTCTCAGAGGAGTGAACACTTCAGTTCAGCTTTAACCAAATGTGAAAGTTTAAAACCCAGATTTTATGGGCTTAATCAGCTGCATTTCAGCAGAGGGCAACAATAATAATCTACAATTTGTGCAAAAAGATAATGGTATGGAACAGTGTTCTTCTGCATTGCTGCTTCTGTGGCATGAAGACTTTTAAATAATAAAATTAAAAAAGCTCCAAACATTTGCAATTATTTGCACACCTGAAGCCAAAATCTGCTCAATTGTATACCTGCTGAGAAGTGCTGGGTTCCCTGTTCTTGTTTGTTTCCTCTGCAGAGCAGACACAGCCATCACTGTGATAATATCCATCTGTGGTTGCAACAGCTAGTGCACAAAAATGACTGAATTTGGTCTTGGGGCATTTTTCATTATGTTCCACTTCATACCATCTCCCTGCCCAGTAATCTTCATGTCTATGATGTCCAAACATACTGCCAGATGAATTTTTGGATCATATCTAGTCAAATGTATTTGTACCATTAACAATCATTTATGCTTCTTACCAATCTTCCTTGATAGCTTTCACTAAAATATATTCTTCCCATCCCTGAAAGTGTTCAAAGCCAGAGCTCTGGACAGAGCTCTGAACAATCTGGTCTAATGAAAAGTGTCCCTGACCACCGTAGGGGGGTTAGAACTAGATGATTTTTAATGTTCCTTCCAACTCAAACCATTCTATAATGCCATGATTCCATTATTGGTCTCCTGTTATCACCACTTGCCTATTTGCTTGTCAGGTGCAAGATACTGCAGAGACCTTTTAAACTCCTTCTTCCCCCTTCCACCTTGAACTGATAACCAGATCCCAAATTACTTTTTCTATGGTGTTCTTAGATTTTTTTTTTCCTTCATTTTCATTCATGGAAATTGAACCAGAATGGAATATCATCCCTCAGCACCTGTTTCTTGTGTATGAAGCAGAAGCAAGTAGTTCCTGGTAGCTTCAAATCAACCTACATAATTGTTCCTCTGTCCTTGCCTTCAGAACAGAGTTTGTTTTTTTAGCTTATTCACTCCTTTTGTGCCATTCCTGATTTTTGATTGCTCTGTATAAACACATCTTTCTCAAGAATATTCTCAGAAAGACTTTTTTTAGTGTAGTATCTGCTGGTGTGTTTTATTTAGAAATATTATATTCATGTATATTTTCAGTGTATTCTAATGGTGTCCTCTGATAAAAACAAATTTTATTTAATTGCATCAGTTACACAGTGTTGTGTGCTGTGGTTGTGTTTAATAACTCATAGTATTACGACAAATTCAATAAAGTTATGGAAGACTGAACAACATTTCTATTTTAGATAACCTGTAAAGTAAGAGAAGAATTTTTTCTCTTTTCATTTAATGTTTCCTTTTAGGTTTTAATTACCAAATATTATAGATCTGGAAATGAAAATTTACTCAATGTCCATTGTGACATGCTGGGAAGAACATATGCATGTTGCCTATTGTAGAACTTTTTTCTTCTGTAATATCCAATATTTATGCATCTGAATGGCAAATATTTAGGTGTTCCTAAAACTACTCATACTTCACAATTTTTAGTTTCAGCTAGACTTGAACAACTATAATGCAGTTTGCAGACTGCACATTTCACCATATTACCTGAAAGATAAATGTAGTTGTTTTAATTAATCAAAATAACAGCAGTTAAAACAACTGCATAATGTAGGTGTTTAGATTGTACTTTAGAAAATGAGCTGGACATTTTTGTATGAGGAAAATGTAGTTTCAAGTGTGTATTTACATTTGACAGAAATATTCAAAGTACAATGCACCTAATGTACTCTATTAAAAGAAATGTAATCTCTATGTTTGAAGTAAACAAAACTCTCCTAAATTACTTAATATGTAACTGTGATTTGCCATTAAGTAGATATTGTCAGTATTTTGTTTAGAAAAGTAAAATCTCTTTTTCTTGGCAGTGTTCCTTCATAACTTAAAATTTTCAGGGTATTGGCTGTAGTCTTTGCTTAAATTAGATGAAAATACATGGTTTTGACAGGGACTTTAGTAGTTTCTATTAACACAAACAGGGATTTATCATGCTGGAGTAATTAATGTTTGATTTAGGAATAAATCCCAAAAGTCTTCAAATATGTTTGTCTGTCAAAAGATGTGGGTTTTATCTGCTTTTTCTTTTAAAAAAAATCATATAAAATTGTTGGTATCTCATGTGGATTAATTTTATACAATTTATTTGACCATTGAACGCCCAAGCTCCTCTAATGCTTCTCCTTAACTAACATTGAAGAAAAGAGGAAGCTGAGCCTGATGCACATGCAAGAAGGAAGGGTAGAAATGTTGTTCTGACACTTTTGATGCAGGATACATTTGAAAACCAACTGAAATTGCTTGCCAGCACGTTCTTGACAGTGAGAATTATCCTTTGATAGTGAAACTGTGGGATGTCAGTGACAGACTTGCTCAGTTTGCATGAGGAATACAGAGAGCTTACCACTGCAGCCTGGTTTTGAAGTCTGCAAAACACAGTGCCACTCACACCTCTGCATAGAGTTGTTTAGGGACAATGTTATAAACACTGGAGGAAAATCAGTGGTGATTCTTCTTAACTTTTAAAAAGATGTTGCAGGCTGGTTGAAGCAGGTTAATGTTATGCTGTGGTTTCAGGGCTTTGCAGATCATTCAGATACATTCTGTATAGATACCTAGTTGACAATGTCTTTAATTTAAATATGTATTTATTCTGGGTATTAAAAATCTGTCATGAATGCACATTTTTTATTTACTAGGTTGTCAAAAGGTTTCAGGGTTTATGCTTTAAAAATGACATTTTTGTTCTAGTAATGGTAGGAATGGGTATGTTACACACATAATTCTCTTCGTATTGGACATTTCTGTGTCAGAAAGCTGACAATGTTTGTTTAGATGGAGTCCATAAATTGCAAGACTAAACAAGAACTCCTCATGAATCAGGTGTCTCGGACTGGTTTTTTTCTCTTTATTTTTCACCTAGGATATTGTTGAATTTTTAAAGAAAAAATTACTTGAAAAATTATCACAGCTGATTTTACATACTTGATTTTGCAGCTAGGATAAAAGGGTAAGAGTAAGGGATGTTTCCAAAGCTGTTCCAGACCAAATTTTCATTGTTCCTTAAGAAAACAATCTTGCTTAAAGTTTGATGACCTTGGTGGTTGGCAGTAAGTTACTCTGAATTAATTTCATTTAGAGTTACATATTCTAATTTATTTTATATCTTCAAATAAGAAAAAAAGAAAAAAAAAGAAGAAAAAGACATAGTGTTTTAGAATTTAGAAGTAATTCTGCATGTATTCTCCTCTCCTGTATTCTAAACAGCAGAATGAACCACAAAATGACCACAGAAATATCCCATTATTCAAATGAGCTTGTCAAAGGTTTCAGTCCCTTTACTGCAGGAGATTTTATTTTCTTTTTTGCAATTATAATTTGGAAGGGAGAATCTTATATATGTGTCTAAAATCCAGTTAGTTTTCATGGTTTTGTTTTTTCTTCTAGTGACTGAGTATTAATCTATTTCTTTATTCCTTTTTATAGATAAAAAAAATCAACAGGAATTTTCCCGTAAACCAGCAGGTAAGAAAAAAACCGTTTGGGTTTTTTTGATTTATAATTCTAATTCTCATTTGAACTATCTTTAATTGTGTGTTAGTTGTTTATTATTCTAACTGTAGAATTCTCAGTAGATTTTCTTTAGAGAGTAGCTTAGTGTTTTTATTTTGTCAACTCAAAGGGAATTGGAGTGTTTCTTCAAAGTAAGAACACACCTAATTTTTTCAAATTAACCTATTAGATGCAGGTATATCTACTTTTCTTCAGATTGTGTCTTACCAATTTTACTATAAAAGGGGAATGTTATCATTATCTTTTGCAGAATTAGCCATGATACATCAATGTTCCAAAATTCTAAAAATGTATGGTCTTTTGGTCTTTTTTTGGTTTTTTGCCTATTGATGAAGGAATAAAAAATTAATATTTGTACAACATTATGGAGCAAGCCAGTAGCAGAATTTGGAATAAACAGAATCTGACAGTCTCCAGGTTCATCCACTGTCAGTCTCACATTATTTGAAGGAACTGGAGTGTCTTTCAAAAAGAAAGCAGGATTCCTTGCATAGGGATGCTTTCTTGTAAAATGTGTCGTGAGGACAATTGCTGCTGTTCTCAACAGCTCTGTATCAGGTGAGAGGATCCATGAGATGAAGGGATAGTGTCGTTATTGAGACGGACATGATACGTAGAGACTCAGGACAGCAGCTTCCAGTCAAAGAAAGGAACTTCACTTTATTTTACAAGACCTCTTTTATACTATTTTCTAACATTCATGTCACACATACATTGGCTCTCAAATCACCACCCCACAATGTCATTGGCTACCTATAGCTAGAACAATAACTCACAACAACACCAGCTGGAAATAGCTTCAATATCTTGTTTTAAAATTCCTGCTTATTTTGAGCTTGTTTTGGGTTAGAATTGGTGCCTGAGAATCCAGGCAAGCTAACAGTTCCCACTGCAAGTTAGCTCTCACTACAGGACAGCAGTTCCCACAGGATAGATCTTTTTTTTTCTTGAAAAATCTCTTCTTCCCACAATTTTTTTTAAGGAAGCAAACTTACAGGCAGTTTCTAGTTGCTAGAGACCATAGTAAGAATGGACAATAGCCACTACTCCTCAAAAGGGTCAGTATATATTTTAGAAAACTGCATAAACAAAGTATGAATAAAAATTATGAGGGTAAAGCTCAGTACACTGCATAGTTAATTAAGTATGTCTTGTGTATGATGAATGATTTCCTTTTAAGAAATGTGTGATATGGGGAAACAGAGGAGCATGATTCATATGAAGGAAAAACTACTTCCTTGTAGAAGGAGAGAAATGTGTATAGGACTGAGCTGTAAACTTGCCTTCAAGAGGACAGATTTGAGGAAGAAAAGTGCTTTCACCTCCCTTACACCACATCTTCAGTTAGTCTGCATATTTCTCAGTTCCCTGTTTCTAGTCCAACTTTATTTTTATGGAATTGTTATGAGTGTAACTCTCAAAGGAGGGAGATATTACTGTTTTGTTTTTTCTTCACAAGAAGGTCCACAAATCATAACAAATTAATGAAAATAATACTAATACTACTAATATTGCCAATAATAGCTACATGGACAAGTATAAATGAAGCGACAATAAGTGAAGTCAACACTTGCTTATGGACATTTTTGTAATAGTTTCTATAATATCAGATGCAGACAGTGGCAAAGAAATGCTCCTATCTCAAAAGAAGGAAGAAAACAATGCTTAGTAAAGAAAAAGCATTTCACTAGCTCCATTTTCACTCTTAGGATTTACCCTAAATTTGCCTCTTTGCTTTTATTGCTAAAAAAAAAAAAAAAAGACAACAAAAATATGAACAACAGCTATAATGTCCCACCAGTCTAACATATAACTTGGGGATCTCTGCTGTTTTGGAATCCTTTGCATGTGGGGTCAATAAGGCATTTTATTCTTCATCAGAATTCCAGTGGAAAGCAAAAATAACTTTCTTGGCTTGAATAGCTTTTTGGTTATGTTATGTGTTAGGACAGCCTGCAATTATAATGCGTTCATCTCTCATCAGCACCACTCATTATGTTCCAAAGGAATAACTATGGAGCACTTCAAGACACTCAGCCAAAAGGTCAAACTGAAAAGAGGCTTATTTGATGGGGAATGAGACTGGTAAGGTCTTGCTGCCCATCAAATACTGAAGAAGAAAAAGGTTTGCTGATATGTGGATGTCTGAAATTTTAGGGAACATTAAATTCAAAACCAGATTCCCTTTTGGACTTACCTTATGTAAAGAGGGTTGCAGTGTTTTTTCATGGAAGAAATTAGGAAATATCAAGTAATTTAAGTTAAAGTAGTTTAATAATATTTTTTAGTAGAGTCCGAAAAGGCTACACAGATGTACGGTTAATTTCTGTCTTCATGTGCATCAAATATTAACATGGTATGCCAGGAAGGAACAGGACTTTTTACTTGTTATATCAACACATCATTTATCTAAAAATTAAATTACCATCTTGAATGCTCTTGTCATCTTGACTTTTTTAAAATAAAATACATTTTTGTCTAAGAGGTTCAACAGCGAGTGTTAACTTCTTTCTGCAAGCACATCATGAAGACAGACATGAAAGCTGTCTTCATCCTATTATGCTATTTTTAAAAAAAAGTGTGCATATATAATTTGATTTCACAAATACCCACGGGTTTTTTAATGAGCACTAGCAGGGTAGTAGAAGGTTATTTTCACTTAGAATTTTTATACATATATATGTGGATTTTAATTAGTTATGTAAAGAGGGAAGGCAGTTGTCAAACTAGAGTCAAAGGAACCAACCCTTAGCATTCCTTCATAAAAATATTCTTAATATGGAGAAGACAATAGGGGCACAGACAGAGCCATTAGCATTACAGTGAGGAAACAAATGTACCTGTATTGGTAGGGAAGATGCTGTAACTCCAGTAGTGTTATCCAAACATTCCAATGTTGCAGCAAGTTAAAAAGATAAGAGAAAAAGTAATTAGAAAAGACTTGTTGACTGCACATAATATGGCAGCTTTCCTTTAATGCACTAATTGTGAAAGTAGGATTGTCTGGAAAATTATTAGAAAGATAAGATACATTAATTAAAATTAAAAGATCAAAGATGATGGCTATTGATAAGAAAGTGGTAATTATTTGGACAGCATGAAGCAGTAAGTTATTCTGAGAATGACGTTAGTGCATTTAATAGTGGTGGAAAGATGATGCAAAAAATTCTGGAAGAGGACCATACAGACAAAAAAACTATTTTTGAAGAAGGCTCTGGGACAAGAGGGAAATAAAGCTCCCTCTCTCTGAGTTGACAGTGATGGAAAGAACACTTGAAAATGGTATCATTAGAAAATTGGTTGTGTTTTCTATATTGGTACTGTATGCATGGGCTGTCTATAGTAACATGTAAGTGTATAATAGCAGTTCAGGGAAAAAGAATAAATAATTTTGTACTCAAAATATACTGCATATTTCAATTATGCACTAAAAAAAATAGGATGTTGTAGACAAAATTTCCATAAATTTAGAGAAAAAATTATATAGACCTCATAGCAGAGAGGCAAAAAGAATGGAATATTTCCAGGCTTCAGCCAAAGGCTTCTCTATTTGATAGCCAAGTGGAAACATGGGCATGTTTCCTTTTCTTGGAACTCCTCACCTCTGCACAGCTGCTACACTGATTACAGCAAATGTCATCTCCTGCAAGAGCCATCATTAGGCAGGTGAGTTCTAAAAGGTGACATCGACTCCCTGCTAACACTTTCCAAATGACAGGAAAATGCACCCTACGTCACTAAACTGTTGTGGTGTAATGAGGACAAACACTGCCCTTTCTTTTTTAATTCCCAGTCTTTACATTATCCACCATGGGTTTGCAGATTTGCTGATCTCGGCTGAAAACCAACTTGGGAGCATCTAGAGATATCAGCATTGTATAGTCCTTCTTATAAAGCCTTCTGATCCTTTCAGGGTGAGAAACCAAATGTAGCCTCCAGCTACTAGAGATTTTACTACACATTATAACTTTCATTTTCTATTTGGGATTTACTGGGATTTGGCTTTTATTGGTTGCCATGCCAGGAGGATGATTCAGCTACATCTGGCTTAGGTACACAGAGGAATTCAAGGTTTAGGTCTAAATCTTAGTCTGGCCTGCAGTTCACCTCTTCCTGTCCCTACGTGTACAAGTAAGTAAAACGTTCATAAATTGCAGCTTGGAAAATCATAACTTTCTGATTCCCAGTTTAACTTATTTCACTCAACAAGCCAGTGGTACAAAGCAGATTAAACACTTAACAAATTCAGAGTTGATTTTTCATTTTATTGATTATGGCTGTGTTCACGTACATGTTCACAAATGTAATAATTAGGCACTTGCTTCTCTACTACATGGGCAACAGTTTCTCAAGGTTTCACATGAAGCAGATATTAAAGTATCATAGCAGAACAGTGTCTTTAAAACTTTTTTCCATGTGTTGTGTGTCTCATCTCTATTAGGATGAATTCAAAGGCTATGACCCTCTCCCTTTCACCTATGTTAAATTCATAAAAAAGTTATAATGGGGAAGAATGCTATAGTCCTTTTAGTTGAACATTATTTCTCTTCTGTCCACAGGCAGCATGAGAATTTTTGAAATATTTGTATCTGCAGAAGATAATAAATTTTCATTAAATAATTTTAAAGGATAATAAGTCACTCTAGAATTTTTCTGCCTTTATGGGAAAAGATTTGTAGCTGTTCTGTTCGAAGTTAACAGTTTATAACAAGAATCATACGAGAATGAGAAAGAGCATTTAACTGTGTTAAACTCAGTTTTAAAAAAAGATCATGGCATAATGAACTGATGCCACACCAAAGCCAGAAACTGGGGTATCATTGTGAATGTCAGATTCCTCAGTCATTAACCCCATTGTTTTGCAGATATTTTACATTCTTGATGGCCAAGAATGGAGTGATAAGATACATCTTATGGCATTCAAAAATATACATGGCTATGCCCATTTTTTCTTACTTCTTATATAATTTAATAAAAACAACTCTACACAGTTGTACCAGATCAGCTGTGTAATATCACCTCATATTCTGTTTTAATAGGGTGTTGTTCAGTTTTATTGAGGTTCTACAGTTAGAACAACCTCATTTAAAATCAATTCTAAAAGTTTAACTCAGTAAGTTTATTTAATAAAACCTAACTTATATGTGCTAAATAAAGGTGAGTACGCACAAATGTCATGGTGACTGTCTTGCCTGTCCATCAAGTCAGTGTCCTTTGCTGCAGATGTGTTCCATCTCTATTGCATCTGAAAAGGTGAATTCCATTGCTCAGGTGAACTGATAAGACTGATAGGACAACATCTGTTCTGCTGATAAACACCTGGATTAAATACAACACATACCTTTCTTTTCTTATTGCTAATTGCAGAGTAATAGCCTCCATTGCTGTTGTATTGGTATTTTTAAAATGCAGTGATTAAACAGAGAGTTATTCTGAAATATGACATATCCTCAAAAGAAATCAAATCTGTTCTAGAAGTACATTAAGAGTAGTGTTTTTGTTCCCTCTCCTTAGTGTTTTTTGTTTCTTTCTTTTTTTTTTTCCTAATTTTTTCATGACTGTTGAATAAATTATTATTCAAAATGCTATTCCTGAGGTACCTCAGAGTAGCCATCCTGCAGCTCTTTACTGACAGTTACCAAACTTTCAGGTCCAATGATACATCTGCTCTGTCACCATCTGTTGTCACAGTAGGATTTGATCAGGTTTATTTTGACGGAAAATCTCTGGAATGAAGCTTCTATTGTTAAATGATTATAGAAACACACAGGGGAAGCTGAGTTCTTGCTGTTAAGTTAAGCAGAAGTGCACAATAGGGTGTAAATTGTGTTGGGCTAATTCCTTCCATTGTACTGTCAGCCATCTATGGCACTCAGCGTGGATTATTGCTGCATAACATATACACCCTTGAAAGGCTTGTGTTGCTTATTGATACTTTATTGAGCTTTCTGTAAAATAAACTGAATATCTATATCTATATCTATATCTATATCTAATCTATATTTATATCTATATCTATAGCTATATGTGTCTATCAACATTGAAACATTTCTGTGGTTGACATGAAATGCTTTCCCCTGAGCAGTTCCTGTAATTGTTTTAGATGCTTCTGAGGCAGTCTCTGTTATAAAACTTGTGATTCCTGTGACAAATAAAAGATTTTTCTTCCCTTTACATTGTAGTCTAGAATAGCTTTTGAACTTCAGGGCATAAAAAATTTTAGAAGGGCACTGCACACCATAGATAGTTAAAGATTTTAGGCTGAGAAAACCATGTTGACTTTTGAGAGGAAGGTCAGACAGCTTCCTGAAGCTAGTCGATTACCTGATGAGCTAGATAACTTTCATGTTGTGAGTCACTTGATGCAGTTATTGGATAACAATGCTTCTGTCCTAGAGCTGCATACCTTATAGCTCATGAGAGGATGGAAGTAATTTGGACACCTGCTGGAAATTTAGATGATACAGAAGAGTGATTAGATCAAGTTCTTATTTAAATCTCAAGCTATAAGTCTCAAGCTGTGTATCAAATAATTTCTGCATGTCCAGCAAATTCAATTTTGCCTCAAGTAGAATTTCATCCTCATTTACATATTTTTCTCATTTATTTTCTTGTATTTTTTTCTTAGTACTAACTCATTAGTACAACAAGTATTAGGTTTGTTTTTTTTCCCTTCTGCATTATTAATATTTCTCCCTGAAAATTCCTTTCACTAAGAGTAGTTTTTCCTGACTAAATTTAGTTGCCACATCTGTGTTGGCTCTGTGTTCATATTTTAGTCAATACAGAGGTGAATGTACTGTATCTCCACTAAAGGTTTAAATAGGGCAGATGAATGAGGAGATTCTAAATCCCTTGCTCCATTGTAGACCTTTCAAAGTGAGCAATATAAAGACATGTCCCACAGCTACATGCAAAATTGATAAGTAGATAAAAATTGTTAATTACTTTTGGGCTTGGGAAGAATAGTTACTAGTTATTTTACATTAGTACTCTAAATGAATAAACAGATCAATAAATAAATAAATAAATACATGTATAATTAAAAAAAATATATATTTGTGCCTAATTTTGGGTGACAGCTATAGCTTAAATGTTTACAACTGGTAAGTGAACAGCCTGATCTACTGCTATTGAGATTAAGGTACTCTCACCATATCCCTCATCTTCATTGTACACACTCCTCCCCTCTTGGGTGTGAAATCAGGCTCTTTCTGATCCCACAGGTCTTGTGCATCTCTCTGTATAGTGCCATAGCTTCAACAGGGGTTCTACACCTCAACTTTCAGCTTGGTGGTTAGGTTAGAAGATGAAAGATACAGGTTTGACACACTGAATTTGTGAATGGTGTAATTGCTCTGTTAGGATAATAAGGGCTTTCCCTTCAGCTGCTACTTTTTGCAACAGGGTGGTCTAAACATCATAATAAACTTGATCCTGCCTGTATGTATCCTGAGTTGTTCTGAATCAGAAACCCGAGGTGGTTTAATCAGACAAAAAATTGCTTCCTGTTTTGTCATAACGGTATGACATAACAAATACTGTTCTCCCCAGAAACATAATTCTGTATCTATGATGAGGTCAGACAGTGAGAAACCACTGAGTTTAAATAACAATCAAAGGCATTGCTTTTATGGTGTCATTTTAACCTTATTCTCTTTATATGCTTGTTCTATTTATATGCGTGACGTGATTAAATCCTACTATAAGCCTCTAAATATATTTGCATCTGATATTTTGCCATTTACCCATTTAATGGAACATGTAACAGATATAGGACAGTGAAAGGGATGCCTGCAATTTAAAAGACAGTTTTTCTGCAGGAATTGGATATTTTTGATGTCTGAGATTGGAAAAAAGTAGCAAACATTAAACCAAGAAAGGGCATATTATTGTAATAGAATGAATGTTTCCATCTTTCTCATGGATCTTTTTGTTGGATGGGATTTTTAGCTACTATCCAAACAGGCCAGGAAAGCAGGAGGACAGGAAGCAACTTTCAAAATTCTTGATTGGAAATATATGCCTTAATGATGTACACATGTCCTGTACAAGTTCCTGAAAAGTGGTAACAAAGAGAGAAAATAAGAAAAGTCAAGAACAAGAAAAAGAGTGGCCATCTTGAGCCTGTCTGAGCGTTTGGACAATGCTATCGGGCACATGATGCTGTTCTTGGGAGTGTCCTGTACAGGGCCAGGAGCTGGTGGACTCAATGATGCTGGTGGGTCCCTTCCAACTCAGCATATTCTATTCTATGGTATCCTCAAAATAAAAAGCTTTTTTTCTTTGGGGTTGTTTTTTTTTTTTGTTTGTTTTTGGTTTTTCGTTTTGTTTCAGTTACACTTAGAAAGATTAAGTATGCAGGAAACTATTTTTTATCTAGCTTCACCTTAAATTGTTAATATCCATACCTTCACAGATATTAATTTGTTCTGTCTGGCCATATTGCAATTTTCCTTGCAGGCTGAGGCTAGAAATAAAATGTTGCAATGCTTTATTGTAATGTCTGTTTTATTGCATCAAGTGAGTGTAAAAGTTCCCATGAATAACTTTAATTTTAATATACTAGAGGGAAAGTGTTCAGTAAGCCTATACACACATCATTCCTTGGGGAATTGTATAATCTAAAGAAATTAATTGGAATCAATGAAGCATACACTTTAACTATAGATTTTCTTTTGGAGGAGCACAGGGGACTCAAAAGGCATAAATAAAGTATTTTTAATTACAGTTTATTTCAAGAGGAGGAGTGAATAACATTTCATTTTCCTTATTACTTATTTTACATCTGTGCAGATGATTGGTGCTTCAAATCATAGTTTGTGATAGGAAAAATATTTACTCTCTTGAACTTCTAAGAACAGTGGTTAAACAAAATTCTGTGGACTGCAGATGGTCGTTTATCTTCTCTCTCATCATGATAATAGTCTGTGGGACCAATGACAGAGTTGCTACCTGAATTTCAGAAAATAGCTGAAGTATATAATAGTACAAAGGAATTGACAATTTATGGGTTACCTAGAAATGAAAAAGGAAAGAAAAAAGCCACCAAGAAGTATTAATCACTGAAAATGTGTGAAGGAAAGCTGTACAAAGATGTAAACAGTTGTAGCTAATTGCAAATGCAGAAACATCCCCTAGAAAGACATAATGTTACAACACTCACTTGTCTTTTCAGAGTTGTATTTCCTGATAAGGATACACTGTTCAGTGAGCAATATCTGTTATATATTTAGCATACTACAGAATATTTCCTTTCAATCTTAAAATTTTTGGAAGCAAAACTTAGTAAGTCTGTCATATTTTATGACAAAACAAATAGAGATTTAGCAGTATCAAGTCAAAAAACTATCCTTAGGAGCTGACAGCTGACAACTGACAAAATTATTTATTTATGTAGTAAGAAATATTTTTCTTGTTGGAATATCCCTCCAAAATTATTTGAAAAAAACAAACAAGTCTACATTTGCTTATGCAGAGTAATTCTGGGAAATGGTGCAGGTCTGAAAAGGTGTTAGTATACTGACAGGCAATTCTGTGTCTGGGCTTCTTGCTCTAAAACAGGTCTCCACCTGATGGCTGTGGTATTGTGTGTGTGCTGAGTGACCAGAGTCACCCCACTCAACTGCTGCCCTCAGAGTACCACAAAGTCCAGCAGGATCAAGATACAATAGTGTGCAGTTTCTAGCTGCTTTCTTCAAATATACATCCAGAAGTCCTGCTGCTTCCCATTATTTGCTTAACAGCCTATTGTTTGTGCTACTTGCTTAGTAGAAGCAATAGTCACTCATCACTCCAACCGATTGCTCCCACGTGTCTGCCCTGATGGCAGTGGGTGGAATAATGCAGCAGCCTCTTCTTCCCCTCCTGCTGAAGTAGGCTGCTGTTCAGAACCAAACCCAGACAGTGGGGAAGAAGAGGATCTGATCCTATTATGCAAATAGCACCCAGACCTCTAAGACTGCAAAAAAAAAGCTTTAAAGAAAAGATGCTCTCTGTGAGACGAGTGACTTCTGGTTAAGTGTTAATCATGGGTTTACATCCATCAATTGTTAAATAATGTTCCTGTAGGTCAATGTTTGCTCTTCACAGGGCCTTGAATTATTTCATCAGGATCTCTTCTTTAATCAGACAGATGGCACCCTTGGAGGATTTTTTATCTCATCTTTCCTGTGGGTGAAGGAGCCTGCCTGCCCCTGCGTAGAATGCTGTGGATACAGAGCCTCAACATCTTACACTGAAATCTGAGCTTCATTCAGTATGCAATCTTAATTTTATGGGTTGCACCCCTCCATTTGTCGTGATAGTGGGACACTTTGTGTTAAAAAAAATTGCTTGAGTGGAAGAAAGCTCTGATATGGCAAAATGAGTGTTACTTGATACTTTTTAAAGACTGAACTTTTCCAATGAAACTGCAGAATTCATGGAAATGCTGAGATGCTAGAGACGAATCAACTACTGACAGGCATCACCCCACTGTCAAAAAATAAGTGCAACATGAGTTCAGTAAATGTTATGAACACTATTACTAACTCCCTGCCACAGGCTATTGGGATATGAAGAGCTATAGGACTTTCAGGATCGCCTAGGTTCAATCTAAACACCAGTAAAATTAAAAACGGCTTTATTCTAGCAAAGCAAAAAACCCATCTTGTTAAAAAATAATTTATGAAGAGAAGCATGAAAATAATAATATGTAGAACATACTGAATATCATGTTCTTCATCTAATCATCCCCTAAGGGTTTTTTAGCTTCTGAAGGAGGTGTTTTAGCAGTAGTTCTCCTCTACCTCGCCTTGCTCTTTCAGAATGGGACTGCATTCTGGTTCTCTTTCTCAACACAGTTGTATTTGACTGCCACTGTTTGCAAGCTGACCTTTAAAGTGGTTCTGGAGTAGCCTCACTTCCTCTTCATTCTTAGTAATCCAAGATTTTTTTTTTAACTTGAAGAATGTCTAAGAATGCAAGTTATATATCATTACTTTAGTCCTTTACTAGCCACTTTATTCTTGTCTCTTCTGACTTCTCACCTCCTCTTTCCCTTCCTCTTCAATCTCTATAGGATATCAGGGTCCTTCACAAATCATTACCATTTCTCCCCCCGTTTACAACTGAGAAGGGGTGATAGGATACATCTTTCATTACTGTTTGTGAGCAATGCCTTCAATCTCAAGGGCACTTTACCCGCAAGCAGTTTGTACTAAAAATTCCTTCACAGAGTGTATTTTAAGGATGAAATCTCCAGTGAGAAACTTGATACACTGCCCCTCTGAAAATTAGGATGGATAAAAAATGGGGATGTTTAGAAAATCCTGGGCAGCTACAGATGGATTATGAAATGTGAACTATCACATATGGTATGTAATACTGTGTGTGCTACCAAAGAATAAGGCAGAACTCTAATAAAAACAATGCTGAAGCTGTTTTTCTAAGAGCAGTTAAGTCAGGACTACTTTAAAAGAGGTTCCAAGACAGATATGGCTGCTTTGAGATCAAAAACTCACAAAATAATTTATACTGGATGAATATTTGTAGGTCATGTGGTTAGAATCCTGCTCAGAGAATGGCCTAAATAAATCAAAGTGTTCTGGACTTTGCCCCATCAACTTGTGACTATCTTTAAGAATGGGGATTTCATAGCATCTCTCTCCAAGAGAAATAATTGAGTATTTAAAAAATACTAAGAGACATTAGTGGTGCTTTGCTACATGATTTCTTTGCCATAATGCCAGAAAACAGACACAGTGAGTAAATCTCTAGATCTAGCAAAGTATTTACTCTGGATTTCAACTGCTGAATATATATTTGTTTTTCTAAAAATAGCCTATTTTTCAGGCTTTTGTGATTGAAAATTCAAATTCTGAAGGCAGGTGAAAGAGAAAAGCAGTGAGCCATAACATTATCTGTATTCAGCTGTAGTGGAAGGTCTTTGTGACCAGTTTGTTTAAATACAGGTTTTCTCTTCTCAACTGTTATTTTTTAAAAGTAGTCTTAATTTCTTTTTTATATACATTTGAAATACATTTTGACTTAAAGGAAGATAAGTGGATAAGTGTTGTCTGATTTTTGTGATAAAAAAAAATTCCTGCTGTTACCTATGTATGTTAAATTTATGGATTAATTTACAATTTCTTGTTACATTATACGACTTGAAGTATAAACTGTGGTTTTACTGCACTGTTCATTTTTTATAAATCAAGAAGAATTATTATAATTTTCTGTTTAGAAATTAAGCTTATTTAAACCTATTGCTTAATGATCTTGAAAACTGTGAAATCATTAGCCAAAAGACTATTTGCTAGAGGTAATAAAAGATAAAATTACCTGAGAGAGTATTCTTTATTGATTTGATGAAAATTTTATACCACCTATTTTTTCCCCCTTTTAGTAACTGGCAATGGTAACATTGATTCTCCAAAGACATTGTGCAGATGCAACAAAATTTCTCATCTGTAGGTTTCCATTCTGCAAGAGAGATGTGTGGCCTTCAGTTTTTTCTGACTAATCCTCCACTAGAAAGGCTTCTTTGTTATTTCCCTTCTCTCAGTGAACTTTGCTTCTATGCACTGATTGCTGGGGGTACAATGACTAGGAAGTTAAGCAAGAAACTTCAACAACTCTCTTTGCTTAAAACAGACATCTGTCCCCACTAAGAGTTGTAAATACTGACTGCACCGTACGCAACAGTGCCATGTATCACTCGCCATCATGTTTCTGATTGCAGCAGCCATTATTCATTGAAGGATTATATGACATTGTTAGTTTTTAATTTACTCTAGTAACTGCTTCATTATCTGCATTTCTGTTACTATGAAACTTGGGTTTAGGTGATGGTTTATTTTGTTATAATAGTGGAGTCCTTCCCTTGATGCTGTGAAATTAGAAATTAGCAGCTTTCATTGAACCTGCATAAATTGTTTTTCATTGCAAAAAAAAAAATTACCTATCCACAAGTTGACCCTTCCTAGACCTTCTTTCTCACAGCAAAATCATGTTGCTGGTAAGGAAAGAAAAAAAAAATCCCATGTCTACTTCTTCAGTCACTCTGTCTTTATTCAAAATACATCATTAATGAACAAGGATTATGAAACCTGAAAACCAGTGAATTTATGCAGAAAAATGATTGTACTTTTGAAAATAAAATTTCACCTCTTGATGACTTTTTCTTCTTTCAGTTACATGCATTGAGTGCTTAAAAAATTATTGTATTGCTGAAAGGCAGTGTAAAAGTCTAAAAGTCTTTAAAAATTTTTAGAGATTTTATTATTTTTATTATTCTAGGAGTTTATAAGTAGTAATTGTGTTCTCTGAGAGCCCCGAGAAAGACTTAAGGACAGTTTCAGCTTGCAAAAGTCTTTTTGTTTTGATACTCAGATAGGACTGAAAATAATTGTTCCTCAGTAGAAATAGTAAAAAAAATTTTGCAGGCATTAATAGTTATTTTTTTCAGTTGCCATTTAAATTACTGACAATGGAAATTAAAACAAGTAGCCATGAATAGCATTATTTTTTTTAATATTGATGTTGGTTTCATACAGTATTTAAATAAAATATTTTAGGTCTAAAGATACTTTTACATACTTATATATCTGAACTACTAATTTTCAAGCTTTGTCTCACAAAGGCATGAAAATATTTCTAAGTCAGATCTTGTGAAGTCATTCATGCCAAAAAGGGGATTTCTCTCAGGCATGTTTATTTTGGTGTGCAAGCAGCAACACCAGAGACTTTAAAGGCAACTTTAAGTATACATTGATTATTTGCAGGTTTATTCTGGCTTTGTGAGCACCTTGGAAGTGTAAACATCTAATTCTATAGAAATGTAATTCTGATGTCATGGAAACTCAAAACATTTATTACTAAAATTCATTTTGAACAGCCTGTTACCCATTATCTCTACTTTCTACATACTCAGTCATTTGGGGTTCTTCCATGTGTATTGTTACCATCTCCTTCAGACTGAGTTCAGCAAGCTCAGGGTTTGAGCAAGGCAGCTACAAAAGCAGTATGACCTCAGACAAAAGAGATCAGCCAGGTAGCCTAAATTGCGTTAGTTCTGTCCAAGTTCTGTTTACCAGTCATTTTTGGAGAAACAGAAAAAGAAA
Source organism: Pardalotus punctatus (assembly GCA_013400915.1). Classification (NCBI taxonomy): domain Eukaryota; kingdom Metazoa; phylum Chordata; class Aves; order Passeriformes; family Pardalotidae; genus Pardalotus; species Pardalotus punctatus. Next base: position 418,183 of record VZTX01006692.1, read on the forward strand.
ATAAAAAAATATATCTGGAACCAGTAATTGAAATCTAATTGAAAAGTACTCCTGGAACAAGTTAAAAATGTTATTAAATGTTTCCAGAAATACTTCACTCACCCTGGTACTTAAGAAAGATAAACATGTCAGTTGTTTGCTCAGTGGCACCATCAAAAGTCTGAAAGATGCTGTCTGGTGGCTTGTAATATTCTGATCTTTTTCTTCATTCGACATCCTTCGCTAGTCTACCCTGAGGTGAAAAAGATGAATGTGACATGTTCTTCATCAAAAGGGAGAGGTCATGCCCTCCAGCATTATCTGAAATTTTTTTTTTGACCCATTTATATTTTAGGGCATGAAAAATATATGCTGTGTACATTTAGAAGAGGAAAGAAAAAAGCCATTAATCAAAAGATAAGTCCTAAACCCAGTCAAGCTACTAGACTGTAAAAAAAATGATGTTTACTTTCTTGTCACCTGAGTGCTGAGCTTGCTGTATTGCACTGTTATCTATTTTAAACCCTCAAAACCCCCCAGAAATTTCATCCTAAATTAAAATTTGCAGCCTTCCTTGTGCCTGTTCCTAAATTGAGTAGCTGAAAAATGAACAGGTAGGAATTCGAATATGGTCATATATCAAAGATTTTTTTTCCAGAAAAAGAAAGCAGAACCCTACTAGTTGCAGTTACACAAGAATAGAAAGAGGGAGGAATTATGACAGTGTGATATATAGTAATTTTTTTAGTCAGGAAATGTATGAGACCTACTCATTTTCAAAGCGTTTGCTGAGAGCTGCTCTGTTTTGAGTGTCAGAGATGATCTGAAGCCTCTCAGGTCAGCTTTAAAATGCTTCTAATGTCAGCAGGGCTGAGTGTCCTCAGTGGTAAACCTGGCAATCAAATGAACCTGCTCAGGGATATGTGAAGTTGCTCCAAGGATGAGTTATGTGCTGGGTAAATAAGAGAATTCTACAAGAAGGAGAAGGCTCAGTCAAGTGAGGAAGGCAGATTGCTTTAGATAACATGAGATTGGTTTTTTTTTTTTCATCATCTAGTTACCATACCTATTTATCAGGAAAATGCTTAATGCTGTGTAAAATGCACACATCCCTTGTGCATTTCAGGAAGTTTTCCACTTGCTGGGTAACTACTCTAGTTTGTTTCTAATTTTTTTTTTAATTGCCCAGTCAATATCCTGGAACACAGGACTAGCGTGAGCTATATTTTTATTGAATCCTACTCATAATTTCATACACACTCCTGAAATTAATATAGATTGTATCTAATACTGCAGTTTGCATCCAAATCCGTCTTTGTAATAACAGCTGCATAAGGTCTTTCTTGGAAGAAGTCTGTGCTTTCTAAATGCTAATCACCTCTATTAAAATGAACAAATTCAAATTGTAATGAATTTTAAATACACATAATTGTGCATTGAGTTGAATAATTTAAGAGACACAAAAAATCCCAACTTCTGATGTTGACATTTTGACAAAGGCGCACAGTTGCCCAATTAAGGTTCAAATCGACTTTGTTGTTAGAAGAATTTATTTCAATAAACAGCTACTTAGAAGCCTTAAATAAGTAAAATGAGTGCTTTGAAATAAGCTGTGACTATTTACATGTAGCACTGGATGAAAAACTGAATGGATGAGACAAAATATTTCTCTGGATTAGTAGATTATAAAAAGAAGAAGCCTGGAAAAGCAACACATAGTTCTTTACCTGTTCAGAAAACTATCCTGTATCCCCATGTGGCCATCATTTTTCAAATCTGTGGAGGGAGTGAAGGCCTGAAGCAGTCAATGTAGTCCTTATTTCTAGCAAGGGCTGGTAGATCTCACTGGGAATGTGGTAAATTTCCTCATGGAATGCTGTTGGATGTAGCATAAACAGTCATGCAGGTTTTTCAAACAGCACTGTTAATGTTGAACAGATCTCTACACAGGTCCCGGCAAGTTTTGTTACTGTAAACATCTGTCTTTGCTCTGATTATGATGTTGTTTGCTAAGAAAGCAAATGTACTCTGTTTTCAGTCTTTGATACCAGTTTTCACTTACCTGGATTGCAAGCGAAAAATCATCTTCCATAGTTAGGAAGTATTTTCTGCTTTCTCTGACCCTATTTACTTTAAGAGCTCATATTTCATCAATTTTTTTGTGGTCATTTCAAACATATAACAAGACAAAGCCAAATGGAAAACCTCTACTCAGCCTTGATCTGGTATCGAGATGACAATGTGAGTTCTTACCCAGAAGGAAATTAAGCTGTGAGATACTGTGAGATACAACAAATGTGCAATCTTAGACTGAATAATCTATTAGTAGTTAGGTGGTTCAAACATGGAGATGGTCTTTGCTGGTTGTAGCTCTAAGGTTTTAGTGGGGTATTTTTGGGGGGGTTTTTTTGGGGTTTTTTTTGTTTTGGTTTGGTTTGGTTTGGTTTTTTTGGTGAAGAAGATAGAAAGTCATTCACAAGCATTTAAAAAAAAAAAAAGTTGTGGAAAAATTACCAGGCTTTTCACAAACCTGAAAAATAGGATTGGAGACATTGTAACTGCATTTACAATAGGACAAATATTTTCTAGCATTCATTCAAAATTTTAAGTGATTAGTTCTGTTGTCTTTGAATAAAATGTCTTAGCGTAAAAATCCTAACCTTTTATAAGCAGAATTGATTTTGCCAATAATTGCATTATGACCACCCTTTTTCTTTCATTTTTCACACATTTCCAGTGCGGTTTTTTTTGTTTTTCTTCTTGCAATTTTTCATTTACTATAATGAATTTTTAGATTATACATATTATTATCTTTAAAAGTACAGAGAAAATTATGTTAAAACCGGGGTAGATAGCATTATCTGAGTTTCTCATCCCTCATTACTGTCCCTCTGTGTTGTCTGACATACTTATTTGTCTTCTGACTCCATGTTCATCCTGTTGCCCTAGAGCACAGTTTCACGTAATGTGAGAAGGAGAATCAGACTTGTGAGATAAAAAGCTGTCGCTGCATCTGCTCTGGTCTGTGAATCGCCTCACTTTTATAATGTCACGTACATCTTACATTTCCTTTTGGGGAAATTTTCTTGTATTTTTATGTTACTGTTCTTCCTAAAATATAATAAAATCCATGTAAAAACTCATAAAAAGTCTCTCTGATAGTCAGGGCTATTTAAGTAATTTATAGAAGTATATTGGACTGATATAAAATATGGCAATTTATCTTACTTAATTAGGATATCCGTGTGATTTAAGAGCACATTAAATTACAAGATTATGGATTTTTGACTGAAGAAATTATCCATATTCATTTATCGTTTCAATATAGATTTTTTTAAACTGTCCATGATTTAACTCATAAACCATAATGACTTATTGAATCTTTGTTACTGAACCAGCAGCCACTAAGTTAACTAATTTGTGTCACCATCTGATTTTGAAGAATGGGCTGCTTGAGGTAAGTTTGAAACAAGGATTACAAAAAATTATCTTTCAGGTGGAATGTGAATCATAAATAAAATGTGTTTTCACCACCCCTGACACCTTTGTTGATAACAGTCAACAGTTTTATAGGGACTCAAAAAATCTTGATAAGATTAAAAAACTAACCAGATTTTTGAATTTGTAAAGGAGCATGCTGTGCACTGTCTACTTGTGATTAACATTTATATCCATTCATCATGTGTCTGTGCTTCTAAGCATTTATTTTCAGAAATGAAATTTCAGGAATTTCATAATCTCATGAAATGCCATATGTGCCAAGTCCACATGTGCAGCCAAACTGAGATATGGTTCTAAACTCTCAAGTCATATCCATATTAATCCAGTATTTCAGTTCATATATAAGCATAAAGTATTAATTTTTAAAGTTATAATTCCTTTCCAGCAAATAATTTTCTTTAAGTTTTTTAAAGTCAAAGCTTTTTTAGAAGTCAGAATGTTTCCCAGTAACATAAATGTTTCAAAAATGTCATCTATTTTACTTTATAAGTAAAAAATTTCAACAGTTTCTCACCTTCATTGTATAAAAAATTGCAATATTTTATTTAATTTCACGTTTAGTATGTTTAGATAAACAGACCATATTAGGAACATAAATGTTATCATAGTTCTCAGAGTCATCTATTAAAATAGTTAGAAGTATTTGTTCAGTTTTGCCTTGTTTTCCAGAATATAGCTCGTGCTATTTTAATCCACATGTGGATATGCACATGCACTGAAACAACTTTGTAAATGTTCCTAATTATAATCAAAAAGCCTTTGCTTAACAGTTCTTCTGTATGTTGAATAGTAGGGATTGAGTCTGAAGGAGAAATGCTTGTTTGTCTGGAAAATCAATGTAATTTTTCCTTATGATCTAGAGGCAAGGGAGAAATATCTAAAGGAGTGATTGCCTTAAATTTCATGGCTACTTTAGTATTGAGTCAATCATATGTGAAATATCAATACATCTGCACAGCACAAATGACTGTATCCAGTTATTGTGATGAACAGTAGATGTAGAAATATGAAAAAGAAAAACACTAAGAAGGGATTACATACAGTGTTACGGTGATATTAAATATCATCAGGCAAGATGATATCTTACTGTGTGTCCAATTTTAATGAAACAAATCAAGATGAAACCAAGTGAATTCAATTTAATTAATTTTGAAGCATAGATGTCTCAATTCCTAGAAACTAGAGATCATGCATTCTCTTTCAGTTACAGACAGAAAAATGTACCAAAATTCTGGACACAGCAGTACAATTTTTTATTCTAATTTAACTCTTCTATGTGACCCGCCTCAGTCACTGAAGTCTAGAGAGTCCAATCAAGTTAGAGGGATGGGGATCTTATCTATGGATAACATATGAAACAGCAGAAATGAGAGAAATTTGAATAAACATTAAATTGAAATAATTAAAAACTTCTCTTAGTATACCTGTCAGTTGTTTGTTCGGTTGTTTTTTTTCCCTTCTGAGTAGTTCTTCATTCAGGAATGAATGAGATTTCAGAGAACATGGCTTTTTAGTTTTGCATAACAGTACAGTGTTTAACACTCTTTTTAATGCTTGAATATTGTGGTACAGAACTGTCTTCTTTTCGACTTTTATAAACTTATTTAGTCACAAAATGAGCAGATACTTCAACACATGTTCTTCATTGAACCTGAAGTTTTAGTGTTTGCTATTGACAAAATAATTAAATATTGAGGTGTCACTGTAATATGAAAGAAATGGACCTTCTCCCTGTCTCTGGTTATAGACCATAAAATATCCAATAAACTGTGACAGAGTAGTAGTGTTGATTTCATACAAGGGGATTTTGAAAAAGCCAATAATTTCCAGCATCTTACGATAAAAAAATCCAATACAAAAGAAGAAAAAAAAGAAAAACAATAAACCCACCATATATTTTAATGCATATTCCGTGAAGAAATGTTGCTGAAAATCCTCTGCCCAAAAGTACAGGAATCAACTTGTGTAAATTTCATTTTTAAAAATACACAACATACAAAATCTGAAAGGATAAAACAAGCAGAAAACCATTAATTTTAGGGACTTTCACACTATTGGTACACTTTCTAATTTGACTCTTTATATGTTTGTTGTTCCTTTACCTAACCTGTTTTTCTTACATGATTATTACTGACATTTAAGACAAAAGAGAATGTCCCATACTTTCTTTGATAGCGTTGAAATCAGTTTCACAGAGATATTTAAAAATAGATCTATCTTAATTGGCAGCTCAGTATGAAATATGGGTTTAACTATTTTCCATAGCAGTAGTGTACCAGTGCCCACTGGAAATAGTATTTTATTACTAATGGTGTGGTTATAAATCAAATGTTCCATGATGTGTCTACTCCCTGCTCAGTGGTTCTCCAGAAGTTGGCATGGTGGTGTCTCATGCTTTTCTACTCTTTAAGAATTTTATATTAAATAACTCCATAGGATAGGTAGCACATTACATCCTAAAGTGAGCTGGAATAAGTTCTTGTTCAGACATCTGTGTCAGAAAATCTGCAGGTAGTGGTAAGAGTCTACAGCCTTCTGGCTACTTCTTAGCTGTGGATGAAGTCTGTTCAAAATAGTGACTGAAAACACTCTGCTAACCTGCTGTTTCTAATCAAAAAGGTCCAAAACTCCTACACAGAGATTTTCAGAGGGTAAAAAAACCAAAAAAACCCATTGAAATTAATTGGAAATAAAACTTGTGAGATCTTATTTTTTAATGCATAGTTGTATATGTGAATGTGGGGGCTGTATCTATATTGCTGTGTCGTAGCACTTGCTTGACTTAGTATTCCTGACTAGTGGTTCCTTACACTTCACTTGCATTAAATTTCACTGATGTGATCTGTCAGCAAATATGTAGAATACACCTTTAACATCCCTGGAGTATGTGGTTTAGGGTTTTTCTTGTTGCTAGTAAATAATTATTTGTTCTCATGTTTTTGGATTGTCCTAACAGGCATCTGTTATCAAACTGCCAATGTACCATATTGTGTCAGGGGTTCCGGGTTTGCAGCTATGTTAAATTTGACAGACTTCAGCTTATGCACATGAAATATTTGCAATACAAGAAAATGTCTGAGAAATTGTCAACACTATTGATTTTTTTGTCAGATAGTCTACATGGGCTGGACAGAAGAACGGGAACAAGACTCCCTTCAGGACCGAGTATACACACCAAAGTTTCTAGCACTGAGGGGATCTTCCCTGTATAAATTTATAGCACCTCCAGTAAGTATATTTCTCATGCTTAGTGGGAATAAATGTTATTAGATAAAATAATGCCATGTAATGTGTACAAGGCTTTCACAATGAGACATCACTCATTGGGCTAACAGGCTTGCAACTAACAGCATTGGAAAGTTCCAGGATATGTGGTATAGAAGTGATAGAAAACAGCTGTTCATCAGGTCACTGGGTGTCTAACAAAAATTTCTCTTCCCCCACTTAACTGACCACTTAGAAAAATAAAAGAGAAATCTGCTCATGTTGAAAGGGAGCTTTTAATTTTCCTTTGGCAGACAGAACAGGCCCAAAGCAAGATGGTTAGTTTTAAACTGAACAATCATTCTAGTGAAACTGCTGAGATTTGGGGAAATATCAAAGCTTTTTACATGCTGTGGAGTTGGCAATATGTCTGTATTTAGATTTCATCCTGAATGTAAGTTTTTGCTGCTTGAGAGCACCAAAAGGAAGGTAGGGAATCAAATGAAATTAAGTTAAATAGATTAATTGGAATCTCACTGGGAACACTGGGCAAAATTTTAGCTCTCATCTTATACTCAGCAATTTACTTTCACAGTCTTATGGTACATCTAAGCTTCAGTAAAGATCCTCTAGCTAACTTTTAAGCCAGTTGCTAAGGAGACAGTAGCAGTCCTATGCCTGCAAGCAGGAAGAGTCATGTGGATTAATTTTTCCTGTTTATTGGATGACCTTTCTGACTGCTGCTAAACCCTGTGTTTGTCAGATCCAGGCTATAGCTCCTTCCTGCCTGAAACAGAATCATAGAATAGTTTGGGTTGAAAGGGAGCTTTAAAGGTCATCTAGTCCAACCCACCTACAGTAAGCAGGGACACCTTCAAGTGGAACAAGTTGCTCAGAGCCCATCTAACCTGGTCTTGAATATTTTCAGACAGGGCATATACCAGCTCTTGGGGCAGCCTCTTCCTGAGGCAGTTCAAAGCCATCTTGCAGATCTTTACTTTGTTCATCAGTAACTATGAGTGTTTGTTTAACAAAAGGTTTAAAAATATGTGAAAGACATGAGGAACGGAAATAAGTACGAACTGAAAGCTTCATGTATTCAGTGTTTGTACACTAGTTTGCTGGTGTGGGAGTCTGGCTCTCTCATGTCTATTAATGGGAGTTGGGATTTTTTTGTGGATATATTTCAGGATTAGATTGTGCTAATAAGCACCTTAATTCAAAACCAGCTCTCCTGTCTTTGCCACACATACTCGAGCATTTGCTCCCTGGCAAGTAAAACCAGCTCCATTCTAGGTACTAGATAGAAGCAGAATCAATTATGAGAAATCTGTTGAATACAAAAGAGGATTATTCTTTGTAAGAACTATGGAAGAGACCACAAGACTCATTACTGAAGAATCATAAATTTCTAGAAATAATATACTCGTAGGGGGTAGATGTCTGATGGGGGGTGATTAATGGGGGTGGAAGCAACATGTTCATATGATGGATCTGAACCATTGTGATGTGAGTAAGGAAACTTTTGGCAAGCTGTTATTGTATAAGAAATCCATCCTTGAGTTTTTATAGGTCTTGTTTCAGCTCAACTGCAAGCACAACATGATTTCGTATTGCCAGATTCAGGTTCCTAGTCTAAAATAGAAAAACTGTTCAAACACAGAGAAAAATATTTTTCTTTCAGGGAGTAGGAGGGAAGCAGAATGATAAGCATGCTTTTTTTAGGACAGAGGAAGAGTTCCTAAAGAGCTGCCTTAAAGACACAGAATCATAGAATGTTTGGGTTAAAAGACACCTGAAAGATCATCCAGCTCCGACTCCAACATGTAATGTATATAGTAATTGCACACTTCTAAAATCCTTTTTTCTTTATGCAAACTTTTCCACATGCAGTTATGTTTGCTATTCTGCAGGTTTGTCTCTTCCAGGGATTAAAAAATATTATGAACAAAGTTTCAGAGACACAGTTTCAGAGCTTCTTTTTAGGAGATGCATAAAGTGTAGTTAAAATAAAAACTGCTTTAATTATATATGCAGTGTAAGCTACTTGGACAAAGTTGTTTTTTGAAAAGAGATGTCCTGCAAACTTTTTTAACCAAAAAATCAAGTGAAAGGACTTCCCCAGTCTCTGCAAAAGTCTAACACATTAGGGAAGCATGTGTTTAAACAGTGTCTATCAACAGCCTCTTTTTTTATCTGTTTGATCAATAGTATTTCTACTTCCCATTCTCACATAAAGGAGCCATCCTAGTGTTTCTTATTTACATTTTGAAAGCTTTAAACAAAATTACTTCTTTACCATTATTTTTTCTCTTATTTCGTGGTACATTTCCTCCTTTAGAATTATGATTTCTGTCAAGTCTGGTGGGTTTCAATTTCTTCCAGTTTGTAATTGGAAATTTACTGAGAAAGAGCCATTAACACCATTTCTTTTTTATAATTAAAATAAGAAAAGTGAGCAGGTGCAGCAATTTCTATGGGTGCCTTAATTCTACAATTGCTTTTGCTTTGCACATATCTTTACACAGTTTTGGTTTGAAAGGAAGTCTCTTTACAGGTAAAAACAAAACCAGGAAACTAGGGGAGAAGGGGGAGCTCTTATACTTTCCCCCAAAGTATGGAGCCTACAGTAAGTTTTTAAACATAGCTCTGAATTACTTTGTGCTTCAGCAGCAATAGTAACTACTTTTTCTCATGGGGTGATATGGGTTCAGTTGGAGTGACTGGTGTTTTGGGCTCAATGGGGCTGTAGCAAGACTCCTTTCCCCATTCTTCTGTTCATGGTGACAAATTTATCTTTTTTTCCATAGGAGAAAGAGTAGCTTTGTGGTTTAATACCCACAGTTCAATAAGATAGTAAAGAATGCATTTGAAGATGACTGCAAATAAAGAAAATTCTATTAGAAGAGGAAGAATAACACTGTGTTTTTGAACTTCTCCTTCCTGCCAGTGATTTCCTTAAAGGACCTTCCATTACAGTAACGTTTATAACTAAAAATTAGTTAGGGATAGAATTTTCTCATGCAACAGTAAAATAATTTTGACCTATTAATCATTAATTTCTCTTTAGACAAAAGATAAATTGGTCTCATATAACATTTCCTTCCTTGACCTGTGGACACTATTTTATTTTACATTTTTCAAAGAGCTTTATCTTGAATCTTGTAGAACCAGTGATTTATGTTTTCATCAACTTCTTTGTGCCTAACAAATTTAATGATACAGCTGTCTTCCTTTGGATATGGGCCACTGTCCAAAGTGTCTTACCATTAAGATGATTATTCTTTCATTTATAACCTTAATTTCATTCTATTTTGTGCCTTCTTCTGTATTTTGAGACTGTGAATATTCTCCTGTTTTCTTCTTGCAGTTTCCTTGGAAATTTTATACACTGTTGTAATATTGCCTTAACTCTTCCCTTACTGAATATATTCCTCTATCCCTTTCTGTCTTATTTAAGTCTTAACACCTACCCTTTCAGGATTTAATTTAGTTCTTTCATCTATACTTTTTTTTTTGTGTAAAATAGTTGTGTAAAATGAATACAGTTAAAAGCAATTGTGAAATCCCAAAACAAAGAGGAAAAAAATGACTGTTCTTCAAATCTTAATTTGTTAGAATTAGGAGTAGATTAATCTTGCTAAGAAAAAAAGAAAATGTATATCTGCCTTTTTTTTTTATGGTTTGTTTTCTTCCCCCTGGGTTTCAAAGCATGTGGGATAAGTGCCTGGGACATTGCAAGGTTGGAGACAGCCTTTATGGATTTGCCAGCACTGCAGGTGATTTGGGAGCAAATAGGGGCATGCAGTTGCAAGGAGGAAGGTGGTGAGAAACATGCTTGCTAATAGTCAGGGCTGTGGCTCTGTGAGAGTAATTCAAGGGCTGTATCCTCTCAGGATCTCACTGCAACCCCTGCCAATTTCCAGGGGAAGCAGCAAATATATTTTGCATAGAGCAGGCTGCATGCAAAGGACCTGCATTATAAGGACAGCGAGGATGTCTCCTAAGCATTGCCTGGATGGATCAGTCTGGTCGCTGCTGGTTGGTGCTTTGAGGCAGTGCTTGGTCTTTCTGAATATATTTTACTCAATATAAATAGTTTAGGGATTTTTTTTTAAATTAACTTAATTCTTGAAATAAACAAAAATAACTTCTTTTTCTGTTTATTTTGTGTTTTGTTTGTTCTTTAAAGGTCACAACCTGGGATTGGACAAGAGCTGAGAAAACATTTTCGGTTTATGAGATAATGTGCAAAATTCTCAAGGTATGATATTATGATGAGAAAGTATAAAATAAATTGCCACTTTGACAGACAAGATCATAATACCTTTTTTTTTCATTTTAAAGTCAAAAATCAGAAGTCCTGGTGTCAGTAGATAAAGAATCAAGCTAGAACGCATGGAAAAATTGGAAATAAACTGATCTTGAATAGAAAATGACCTTATTTCTCCATAATGCTGTATGGATTTTATAGATTCACTTAAATGTCACATATAACCAGTGTAACATTTCTTTTTCTAACTGAGGACCTAAAGAATAATAGCAGCTGCAATGTAAGATTTCACTAGGGCTGAGAGCAGAGCCTTTAAAATATGTAATACCATTCTGAAAACTTTTGTCTTATTTTTTCCAGTTTCTTCCATTTGCCTGAAGTGCAGTAAATTGGAAGAGATAATGGAATATGTTTAGAAAGTTAAAACTATGAGTAGCAAATTGAATAAGGTCATTATTGTACACCATTTTTTAATTTTTAATTCTGAATTCAATCAGAATTGTTTTATCTGGTCTTCTCTCTATTTCAAAAACGGTGAAAAACAGATGCTCAAAATTTCTCAAATGAGAAGGAAAAGAGATGAAATCAAATTGCCTCTTTCTATTAATATAAAATGCTTTCCAGTTTATGGCGGCTCCGGGTTTTTTTGGGGTCAAAATGACATAAAAGGTAATTTGGACATTCCTGAAGTTTTATCTAGGTAGAGACAGACTACTATCAACAAGAAGTATGAAAATGCCATATTTTTTTATAGTGTTTCCCATTGGGAAGACCTTTCACTGACATAAATAGTACATTTCCTAGGTTTTGTAGGTCACATAGATGCATTGTATTTTCCTTAGGGAGGCAGATTACAGATGAAATGGCTCAATAAAATTCAGAAACTTTTTACATCTGAGACTTAAAAAAAAAAGAAATTAAGTTTATAGTCTGAAAAAATCCTTTTTGCTAGCAATCTGAAAAGAAAAGTGAAAAGTTTTCTTTTACTGCTGTGATGGCTGTGAGGTCTGGAGTCTTCACCAAGGGGTAGAACATCCCAGATGCAAAACATCCCATCACTGTGGTGTGTCCTTCAACTACCAGGTGTGTGCAAATATTGGCTCCTTAGAAGGGGTCACGTGGGGAGAGAAGTAACAGGACAAGTTGTTCACTCTGTGAAGACATTGCACTGAGGGTATGAATGAACAATGCTCTTAGGGCACAGTCAGGCTTTGAGAGAGTTGAAAAATCCCACTTGCTTGTGGGAAAAATCCCACTTTTTTTCCCACCCCTTTGGTAATTTCTGATTGCTTCAGGCCTTGGGCTTAATGCAGTAAGCATCAAGGCAGCTCTTCTTTGTCAGAGAACTAAGTGTTGGAGCCAGGATGACTCCTCCTTATGACTTATCCAAAGATTTTATTATACTCTTTGAACAGAAATTTACGGAATGTGTGCCATATAGTTTTCTGTAATTTAAAGGTCCTTCTTTGCATTTCTTCTAGCCATTTGCCTTTGTTGATGCTCTTCTTAATTCACTTGCAATTTTAGTCTTTTTTCTTGACCCCTCTGCCTTGTTCTGTGTCTCCTGTGCTTGTATACAGTACATTGATTTTTTTTTTTTTCCCTCCCATCTCTCAGCCATGTAGCAGAAGCTATTACAGCCAAGGAGACAGTACACAAAGTAGTAAAACCTACACCAGTGCCTTCCTGGCAGTGTTGTGTGGAAGCAGAGAAGAGTACAAAGATGCTGAGTTTTTACTTATCGTCCAGCCCTTCAAACTCTCTGGGTAGAGGTGTGGATCTTCCAGCCTCAGTCTGTATTAACAGAGAGGCAATTCCAGTATCATTAATATAAGAACATGATTTATGTGTTTCTGCCTCTCTTTATTAATATTCAGTTATTCATTTGTTGTCTGTAAATATGGTCAGGCTTGTAAAATGCTGAAATGTTTCAAACAGTTTCTTTAGCTGACAAAAACCTGTAAATACTGAAAACTGGAAGTGGAAAAATCATTGCAATGAAATTGCAGCTTCTGACATTGGAACATTAATCTTCACCATATTCTAGTTTTCTACAGCAGGTGCTATAGGACTTAACTATGGTTTCACTAAATATAAAAGCAAATAAAACCAAGAAAAACAGCTTCCCATTACGTTACTAAATTGAACATCTGTAGAAACTCAAGGTTTTGTTCAGCTTTTATGCCAGCATCATAAAAGTCTCCATTTAAGCAATGAATGTTTTTAAGGCACATTTGAACAAGCCCCATGGATATTAGTGAACCAGAGGCCACGTAAAAAAAAGTTACTCTGCTGTTTTGTGATCATCTTCAAACTTCTTCCCTTCTATATTATATCACATGCTACTCCTGTTATAAATCTGTTTGTTTTGGAGAAGGAGAGAGCTTTCCTAGCTAATATTCGCTGTAAGCTGAAGGACTTGCAAGTGGGCTGTGCTAACCTGTGTATGAGTTAGCTCAGAAGTGAGAAGTAGTGCTTTAGAATTAAATGTTATCATTTACTAAACAAAGTTTATCTGCACTACATGGCTTGCTTACAATTGAATGAGATATTTCCAAAAAATTGTCCATATTTAGACTTACATTCATTAGGATGCTACTGTCACCCAAGGTAGCTGGTATTTTCTCCTCATGTATACTGACAATTTCAATAACTGTTCCTTGTGCCACAAGGACAGGACTTTACTTACTGTAAGTATTTTTTCTCCATTTTCCACTCCTTAATTGTGGCTAAAATTCTGATGAACTTCACAAGAGCAATCTTGATTAGAGAGACTTACTACCATAAGTTTGTCTTAAACAGAAATGTAATTTTCCTCAGTCTGAGAGATTTCTCTAAGTTTCTCTTAATGACAGAAGCACTACAGTGGGGAATATGAACTGCCACATCCTACTGAATACACATTAATAGTTTAGTGTTTCAGTATGAGAGAATAATTCCACTTCGGGTAACAGTAAAAGTATTAAAATACTAAATAAATATTAACATCTACATACAGCAAAGGACTTCACTCATTTAATCTTCAGGAAGAGTATACAAATATGTTAAATAAAACCCAGAACTTGGCTGCCACCATGATCAATGTTTACTTCATAGTTGCCTGCATGTGTTTAGTGTTCTTTTTCCTCTAATATCCATTCCAAAGACTCTGACTCCTATCACAAACAATATAAAAATCTGTGATGCCATTTTCAATTTTTACAGTTCCATCAGTCTCTGGCAGCTAAAGGGCAGGATGTTCTGCACCTTAATCAGAGATGTCAGAGATTATTATATGATTTATAGCTGGTGGATTCATATTTATAATACTCATCAAATAAATCACTATTTTGTTGTAATGGTATACTTTTTCTTTTATTTTTGCCATCAGACTACAAGGAAAAGAAAGAGGCAATAAGGCAATAAGTCACTATTCTTAATTTGATAAGGACCTTCTAAATAACCAGGAAGACCCTTAAAATTTGAAACATAAAAGTATATTTTAAAAAGCTGTCTTTTGACTGTGTGAAAAACAGTTTTATTGACAGAAACTCATCAAAAGAGTATTGATCCCCCAATTCTGTATTTACAACTTCATGTAGTAAAAAAGTATTAAAGAAAAAAAAAACCAAACTCTCATAATCACTTTCATACACTACCAAAACAATAGTATTTTATTTAAAAAAATTCTGTATAAAGTTTACAAAATAACAGAAAAAAATACATACTTCACAAATATGAAGGCCTTCATTGTCAAGATTTTGAGGATGAAATAATAATTTTTGACATGAAACCTAGGTAAAGCAGGCTGAGTACAAAAATCACATTTTAATTAAATTTGTTTGAATTATTCATTATGAAATAATGGCAAACAGCAGTGGTCTATGTTTAATGTAAAAGGAACATTTATGGAGGTACAAATAACTTAAGACCTTGGGAGGTAAATGCATAAATTGATAAGCATATGAAGTAATTTATTAAAAATTCAATAGGTCTGTTGATTAAGGGGTGAAAGTACCTTAGCAGAGAGAAAACAAGGCACTGAAGTACTCTTTAACCCTGAAATAAACAGGTAAAAAGTGAGTAGAAATCAAAGTCAGGCAAGTTAAAATGGGAAAAAAGTTAGAAACTAAAAGTTGTGATGATTAATCAGTGAAAGGTACCAGTAAGAGAAATTGATAGCATTTAAACCACTCTTTTTTTTTTTTTCACCACAAGTTTATTCAGACTGATGCTAATGGGACAGTGACATGAGCTTGCAGATGAAAATCTGTGATCCATGTTAAGCAATTTGTCAGGCAAGATAATCTAATGATACCACTTTTGACATTAAAATGTATCTATGAGTCATTTTCAATAGAACTGCTGGTAGAATTTGCTATCAACAAATATTTCTAATTTATTCTGCCACAGCCAACTAATTTTAATGTTCCAATTGAACAAATATTCAATACTCCAGAAAGTCAGGTACTTCTATCACCAACTTCAGAAAGGCAGGTGGCCTTATCCTGTTCAGTATATCAAAGCTGATTTAATTGTATATGTCTTTTTGGTACCTCTTGTATTTTTGATACACAGTTTTAATGTGTGTTTTGATAGTGTGTGCATGTGTAAGTGTGTATAATTTAACAAGATTAAGTACCTTACATAAATCTGTATACAGGTTAAATATTTAAACAGTTTTTCCATATAGGGGGTAGAAAAAGGTTTGTTACATTTTTCAGGTGAATTATGAAGAATAACATAAAAGATTGCACTTCTCTGATCTTTTTGCTTGAATTACTTATGTTCTTCAGCTCATCAAGCATCTCCTTTTAATTGTGAGAGAATGCTTTCTATAATTCTTTCACCTGCCTCCTATCTTCAGTGTCATGCAAAAGTATTTGGAGATTCACAGCTAGAGCATGCTTTATTCAGCATAAAACAGGAAACATATTCAAGTGTCAGATCAGCTCTGAAGTGAAATGTGAGGATAACTGTGGAAGGCAGTCTATTCTGGCAACATGTCAGGGTAGTGAATCATTGATGTTTATAGTTAGTATCATTCACATCAGTGCCGCTATAATTTTCTTGCTATATTAATCAGGACCAACTTGGTGTCTCAGAAGACTTGTGATTCCTTCCTCGTGTAGCTGTTAGTATGTGTAAAACCCTCAAATGTAGTTATGTTAATTTTTCCCACTTAAATTGCCTGTAATTATGCTGTCCATTTCCAGTAAGTCAAGTATGGGAAAAGGATGATATAAAAAGGATGGGAAACCACTGGCAATGTTAATGTATTTGGATAAATTTTAAAAATAATGCCAATACACAGATGAACATATAAAGTGCAGGTACAGAGCATATTTTGACATCTATCATTCATATAGTTTTCTCTATGGTGAGACCTGCATCCTGATGTGATTCCACTAAAATACTTCACACATAATTAAAACTGCTCCAGAGGCAGAATTAATGAATCTCTTTTATGAATAGGTTAATGCTGCATCCAAGGAATATTAGATTTTCAGATGTGGTTTAGCCAGGTGCCAGTTCTTGGGAAAAATGCTAAACTGTTGAGTGTTTCAGTAGTAAAGAATTGAAGTAATTTTCAGTCTTTGGTGTGCCTTCTGTCCTACATTTAAGAGAATCTAATGTTTCCACAGAAAAGAGGATCTGTTTCTCCTCTAAAATAGAATTACAGTTGTCTTCTAAGATAAGAGAATTAGTCATAAATATCTTCATGTCCGCTCCTATCAAGACCATCATTAAGTTGCCTTCAGTTAGGTCATAAAGAAAAACTTCTGTACTGAAAAGAGCTCCTGACAGGGATGCTGAATTTCCTCTACTGGATCCTTTCAAGTGTAATCTGGTGTTTAGCTGCTCCTACCATGCGCAGAGATAGGCAGTGGATGGCTGCACCTCTGGCCAGGTCATACATGTTTTGTGTGATTCTGTATGTGATTTCAGTTTCTCCTCAACATGTGCTTAGTTGTACAAACCCTAATCCATGTTAATCTGGATAAATTTAATGGGCCCTGTGTGTTAAAGGCGTTGATGTTGCTGTAACTCTACAGCAGCATGTGAGAGTGTCTTTTGAAAGCAAAGGCAGTGTTGTTATCTGCATGACTACTACCACTGCATAAAGGTTTGTTCATTTTTTCTTAGTTCAGAAAGGAAGTACAAACAATATTTGAAATGTAAACTTGCTAAATAAGGCTCTTCATGTTTCCTGTTAACTTTAGAGAGGTTTCTCATTCTTTATTAACTCCCCCCCACCACCACCTTGTTCTGACATTTTTTATTCAATATTAATATAAACTGTCACTTTTTGATGAAAAATAACTCAGTTGTGTTGGGCTGGGGCTGCCAATCTCAGAGTCTGATCCTTCTTTGTGGAAGAAATAAGAAGATAAACACACAGAAGAAAAGAGAAAGAATAACAGATATAGATAATAAATGTTTAAATGACTTCTGCAACCTCTCTGTTGCAGAAATAGCTTTTTGATGCCTGTCTAGTTATGAGACTGACAGTGCTGTTGCAACATCCTTGAAAAGCAAAGCCAAATTAGCTTTTAACATAAGGCAAAAGGAATGTTGCAAAAGAGCAGAAATAAGGTGTAAAATATATATACTATGTAAGGATACTTGGGAAATACAAGTTTATGTCTTAAATCCAAGATACTTGAGAATTATCTGAAACTTGAGAAGTTTCCTTTCATTGACTTAGTCTAATTCAGGGTGTTTCTAAAGATTGGCATGATTCAGTATTTCAGTATTTTATTCACAAATATATTCTGATGCATCAATTTTAGTAGATTTTTGTGAATATTTTTTCTCTAATTTATCAATTTTCTCTTATTTTATCGTCACAGACTTTAATTATTTGAGTTTTTTCCTATCTTTATTTCTGGCTATTGCAATAATTAAATTTAGCTTGAGATGTTGCAGTTTTATTGCACAAAGAATTTGTGACTGTAGACATTCATGCAACAGTGGTAGTTCTATATTTTTCACTGAAACTGTGTCCCATTCCTCATATGAAATAAATTGTTCCTATCTCAGGAGCAACTATTCAAAACTTCATTTGGTGCATTCTTTTCACAGTGGAGGTCTACATGTTGATTACTCTCAACAGCCAGAGCCAGCAATAAAACAAGAAATGCTGACTTCTTAACAAATTTTTATCTTGTTGTTTTATGATAGGACTTTTTTTGCCATAGTCCCTTTTGAATTTTTGTCTGGGGACTATTAGCAAGTACATGTAAAATATAATTTTTTACACATTTGCTTATACAAAATTTCTGACATAATGATATTCAACAAAAATGCTTTTTACTATGCTCTTCTAATGTACTCTCACCCTGACATAATGTATTGACAAGCTATTTGAATAAGTAAGGAATTCTGTCCAAAAAAGAAAGGAAGATAAATAAAAAAGAGTATGCAGTCAAGTATGTAATTCTTTTGGTATAATGAATAATCAATTTGGTGGGTAATCTTCCAAACTTTTATTTAACCAGGTTTAATTATTTTCCTTTCAATGTTTGTGTCCTTCATGAGGAAGATCTTTAAAAGATCTTTTCCTGCCTTTAAAACAAACACATCTAAAGTTGGGGAAAAAAACCCAAACAAAAAAACCTGACAAAAATGAGAATTATAAGGGCTTTTCATTCACATTATTCCTCTGTCCACTTCTGGTTTTGTGTCAAATGTGGGGTTTTTTTCTCTTCTTGAAGAGGTGCATAGTCACTTCAAGGAAAAGTAGAGTATCCTGTTCTAACTTACCATGGCCAGTAGCATAAAAACTCCTGACAGCTGGAAAAATAGGGAAGGTTCTCTTCCTATACACTGTGGGGATGCAGCACATTCAGGATGAAATCTTCAAAAGGGTAACTGTAAAATTTTGCCCAGGACAACTAAGGTTTTTGGTAGATCTTAGCTTTTCTTCCCAAGGGCAGCAAAAGTGTCCCTGTCCCTAAATGAGCCATTGCTATTCCAAAGAATGGAGGTCCCAGAGCAGCCCAAAAAACAGATTATGGGGCTGATGCTTCTCTGTTTGTTTCTTTCTTTTTGACTTGGACAATCCAATTTAATTCATTTTTGTAATTTATTTTACAGAACTGATTCAACTGTTTTAACTATAACAATATAAAATACAAAAATATCCTCAGGCAGACAACTAACACGGGAAAAATAACAACTCAGTTGTAATTATTTAAATTTGAGAAACTACTTAAAAAAGGGGTCAGAATGAAAAGATAGGATCACTCTTTAGAATTGCTATCCATTATCATTATGTTTATTCTTATGGGATCTGTTCTTAAACTTAATTTCCAGCAAATATTGTCTTAAAGTTTGGAGAGGTACAAAACCTTAGTAACTCTTCAAAGAGATGATCCGGGCATTTTTTAATATCTGTTTGTCATTATACCAGTCCCTGATTTCTCTATAGCAGAAAATAACCACTAATGATTCACTGGAAAGTATTAGAATAATTTATTTCCTCAAAAGATTAATTAGTTTTATGAACATTTAGAAAATTTTCTTTGTATGGCATAAAAATAAACAAGTTACTCAGTAGAGCTTATTAAGAAATAGACACAATTATGGCACTGGCTCAGAGGAAACATGTGTTCAGACTCTTGCTCTGATTCAGGTGAGGATCTTCAAGACTTCAGCCTCTTTTAATTAGGCAGAATAAGATATTAATTTTCCTATTCAGGCAGAATAGGAAAGTGATTCAAGCTTACTGCTGAACCTAATAGATTACAGGGGATGAACCTTTCTATTTCTCTCCACCCCTCAGAACAATCTTTCTAATATAAATTTAATTGAATGTAAAATTTATCCTGCAATTATAAACAGTTTTCCCCTTGAGAAACCATTTTTTGTTTGTTTGTTTGTTTTTGTGAAATCTGAACATCAGAATATATTCTGTCCAGTTTTAGTTTAGCTGCAATTCTGTGTTTACTTAAATATATGCATGTGTATGTATATGTATCTGCAATTTCAACATTTTTTTTACATTTCTTAACAATAAAATCCAGGAGGGTCCAAATAAGATGAGTTATGTACAAACACGTGCCCACATGGATATTTTTTCTTTATTACTTGAGTAATAGGGATATGTTGGAGAAACTGTATCTTTTTTTCACACTGGAGTGAATCTGTTCCATGCTGCCTGTAAATGCTATTAGAACCATCACCATAGCAACTAATGGTGATGCTCAAGCAAAGTGTTCCCAAAATTCCAGCTAAAGAAGTAGATCATTAGATGCCCTTAGAAAGAAGGATGTATGTTTATGTAGCCAGAACTGGTAAGTGAAAGGAGACACAAACAGTAAAACAATCAGGGCACTCATGCCAGCAAGTGTAAAGGCATGATGTGATTCATTTTTACTGTTGCTTTGGAGTTATTGCCCTCTTGAACTGATGAGAAAATGCTTTTTGTCTTCAGAGAATTTAGGTGCTAGGTTTGAATCTTGATTATGATAGGACAGATTTCTTTTTGCAGAACTATCTAAACTAGTCAACAAAGAATACAGGTTTTGTTTGATTTCTCATTTATGTGTTTTGAAGAATTATTAAAATTAATATGAGAGACATGAATATTTACCTCATTTTAACAGCTGAAATAAAACTTCCTTGATAGTCAAGGTCTATTTTGTCTATGTAGGTACACAACTCTGATTAGATGGTTTTGAACATCTTACATGAATTGTTATTCATGTCAAAAACTGCTCGCCAGTGTCACTAACATTTACTGTTCCATGGCCAAATATGTGTGCCACTCTGTATATTACATGCAACTTCATAGGTAAATGAACACCTCCTGGGTAAAAATCATGCCATGAGCATGAAAGCAGTAGATCTAGCTTTCTTTTCTATAGCACAGGGCTTTGAAATAGAATAACTCAACTCTCACTGACCATCACAAGAGGTGAGGGCCTCACACATCTTAGCAGATTTAAATAATAGGCAAAATATGAGTGTTTAATGCACTCATGATACTTAAAATGAAAAGACACAAGTAATCAAAAAGAAGCGGTGCTGCTTCTGGAGAAAGCAGTCTTTCAAAAGAGAAGAGATTACTTCTGCAGAAGAGAAGTTGATGTAACTACTCAATGATAAAGAAGCATCCTGCCTTAATTTGAAAGGACCTGCCTAATGAGCCATGTTTAGTTCCCATGGAAAAATTTATTACTCTCACTTAACATAGATATCATTATTAATTAGGCAAGCAGGAGTCATACTGTCCTGTCAGCAGAGATGCTGGATTACCCTGAAGCTGGGTGTAAGCCAATGTCTTTCCTCACAGCCCATCCTTCAGCAGGACTACATTCCCTCTGGTAGGGAATTGACATACTGCTAAAAGTTTTCTGTGTGTTTCTCTTCAGAGGGTTTTATTAATTCACGAGAAAGTCAGAGGCAAATGGTACAATTAATCATTAAGACTATGAAAGAGCTCTTAAAAAATCAACATGAAATTGGCTCACATCCATCATTGACTTGTAAAAATATAAAAATACAGGATCATAGAAGATTCTTAGATGAGTAGAATGGCATTTTATATTTTAGTTGAAATAGTGGTTTGGTAAAAGTTAATTAGTGAAGATTCCTGCTTAATCCAGTCCTATTTTTGAGACTCCTGACAAGTTTATCTTAAATTTGTAGACTTTTGGACAACTCTCAGTTGGATTCCTTAAAAAAAACAAAACCAAAAACCAAACAAACAATAAAAAAAAGCTTTACATCCCTGCGTTTGTAAGGACATTTGGATAGCTATCTTTTAGCTTTGTCTACATGTTGTTTTGTCCAGTTATCCATTGTACACATTATTAGATTCTATAAATCTAGAATACAGATTTTTAATGCTTGAAGAAATGCAAAACTAAGCAAAGATCTTACAGAAAAAGTCACAGAAGCAGTACTAAAGGGAACCCTGCACCTAACTATTTTTACAAGTAGGGTGGAATACTACTAAGCAGGAAAGGAATACCTCAGATGTATGTTAGCCATTTTAGAAAATCTAAAGTACATCATTTAAATGTATTTGACTTACACTTCTCTTACCATGGACTTAAACATAGATGTTGATATCAAAATCACATGTATATTCATTAGACCTAATCACAAATTGAAATTATTATTTCTGCGAAATTTCTGTGGAAATGTTGAATTTTGTTTTCATTCTGAATAAGAACTTCACAGAACGTGAATTCCAATAATAAATGAGTCCATTATTTGTGGGTTTTGTCACAATAATATAGTAGTTGGAATATTTTAAACTTTTTATATTCAAAACACTGAAGGGAAATGCTACCTAGTACTGATTAGGTCTGTCTTAAATCAAAGCATGCTCTCATTTTCATGTATAAGTAGCAAAAACCTTGATAATTACTGTAGATCACATTTAGCTCTTCTTTTTTCACCATCTAGGTTTGATGTAATGTTTAGTAAAGTCTAGTACAATTATTACTCGCCATGTTGATAATAAAATACACAGGCTTTTATTTAATCACTTCAAAGCCTCAAGAGATTTTTTGCATTTTTCAAATGCTTTTAAACAGTGATCAATCTCAGTAATACTTCTAACATTTTGTTTTTCACAGTCTACACAATTACTCTTCCCGTTTTCCTAGACAGCATATTCTTCTCAATAGGAGACAAAAAAAGCCTGTAAGTCTGGAAGAGTCTAGGAGTGTAATTTAAAAGCATCAAACCTTAGTTGTGCCCAGCTAAATAGAGATATGCATTCTGGAGCTGAGCCGTGCACTAAGCCCCCTCCCATTTGAAAACAGGGGTTATTACTACGTTATTTTAATGACAGTGATTCGTGTGATCCCACACAGTGCCATAGTCGTGTTTCAGAAAAGCTTTAAGAGTCTGCATTATTCTCTACTAACTAAGATGAGTTCAAAATATTTTTAGTTTCTTCTGAGGCTGTAGCTATGAAGAACTGAAACTTTCCCCAGGAAATACATGTACCTTACGCATGAGTCTTGCCACACTCCTTGCTGAAAAGGTCCTTTGGGTTATGGACCAACAGGCCCATTCAATCAGGTTTAGCTCTGGAACCACAGGGAGTTCAAGACCCCATTTAAGAACTGTTAGACAAGAAATGCTGTTATTCTAAAGGAAGTAGCTTTTCTTCCCTGGAGGAGGGAGGGTTTTCCAGTGCTTTTACTCATCCAGAATTGAGATTGTTCAGCCTGGAAAAGGGAAGGCTTCAGGGTGAACTTATTGCAGCCTTTCAGTGCCTAAGGGGATCCTACAAGAAAGATGGAGAGGGACTTTTTTCAAGAGCACATAGTGACAAGACAAGGTGGAATGGGTTCAAACTGAAAGAGAGTAGGTTTAGATTAGATGTTAGGAAGAAATTCTTTATTGTGGGGGTAGTGAGGCACTGGAAGAGGTTGCCCAGAGAGGTTGTGGATGTCCCATCCCTGGAAGTGTTCAAGGGCCAGACTGGATTGGGCTCTGAGTAACCTGGTCTAGTGGAAGGTTTCACTGCCCATGGCCATAAGGGGGTTGGAGCTGGATGATCTTTAAGGTCGCCTCCAGCCCAAGCCATTCCATGATTCTGTGTTTCATGTTGCTACAACATATCCACAAGGTTAAATATTTGCCACAATGCTGCTGCTCTGTGTGCTTTGAGGCTGTGTGTGCAATGGAGCATGGATGTCATTAACAACCACCTGGATATTATAACCTCTATTTTGAATGCTGGTCAGGGCATACTGTGAATAGAACTGACACTTCCATTTTAGAAGAAGAGCCTGAATGAAAAGGATTAAAAAAAAGGAGAAAAAAGAGATACCAAAAAAAGAGATAAAAAGTGTTTCTGATAGGACATAGACTGTTATTCAGCTATGCCTAACTGGTTCAACTGCACAGCCCTGTGAATATTTGGAAGAAAAATCTGGAAGAATTTTTTATTTTTTTTTTTAATTGCTGTCTTTTAAGATCAAACATATTCATGCTGATTTTTTCATAAGTGACTTAACACTGTACAGCTACTAAGCTTAGAACTTGATGGAAGTAAGGAAGGAGATTTTTCCACAGTGGCTGGTCATTTTAAAATCCTAGCAACTTGTGTTTGTCATGGTGATTGCAAAGAGAGGGTATGTTGCCTCCATATCTGATTCTTCTAGAAATTGCAAAGCAGGCTTGAACCCATAGCATTCATGAATGCATGCTGTACTGGCTTTCACTAGGCTTTGACTACGTCTGTCATATTTCTACCGAGTGAAAGGGGAAAGTAGTGCTTGCTCTACCATTGCCTACTTGTATACCTGAGAGTGATAGTTTCAGACAGGTTCCTCTTTTATATATTTTGTTCGCAATCAGCTTTAGGTTCCTTGTTCCCTGCCCCAGGGAGAGCTGACTTGAACAATGTAAGCTGCTCTTCCAGCTTGTATCAGCTGGTTGTGCTCCCCTTGGTCTATTCAAGTTGTGTATAACCAGAAGGCAATACTGTCCTGTGAGTCTCCTTTTCTGAACTTAACTCTGCCCTTTGCAATGGAGTAGCTTTATAGAAATTCCATGCAGGCTACTTATACCCAAATTTCCAGATGTATCGGCAAGGACAGCTGGTGAGCTTGTGACTTGTGGCAGATTCTTTGATGCAGTAGGGATTAAATTAATTAAACCTGTTTCTGCAAGCCTATTTTTCACAGGAATGAGTTACATGTCAGAATTTTAGCATAAAGCGTCCTGTGTTAAATAAATTAATTAAATAAATAAAAAATTTAATTAATGGATTTCCTGATTAACTTACTTACTCTTTGGTTTAGTACCAATTACAAATGCTAACAATAATTAATTATTAAATATTTATGACCTGATTTCCATTGTGTGGTGTTATGTTGAAAGTAAAGCCAAAAGTAATTTTCTCCTCCAGGCCCAAAGCCAGCAACCTAACCATGGGCAGCCACTATAGTCTCTTCTGGCAGTATCCATTTAAATACAAATTTTATGATGGATTTTGTAAGCCACCAGAAATATGAACTTGTTTTCTCTAGCATCTGTAAAGAAAATCAGACATATAGATTTTTCATACTTCTTAAAATAAATATCTTTCTTTGACCAGCCTTCCAGAGTAGGGTGTGTGAGTCAAATAGGTCAGAGAAGCTGATATTTGTGTTCCTCATGTGAATAGAAAGTGGAAAACTTTAATATGATTTATCTAATCTAAAAGTGTATAGCTGATAACATTTTTGAGAAGTGATTTGTTAAAATATTAAAAGTTAATGCCAGCGATGTGTTGTTCTGTACCATTCTGAATACAGGCGTCCTTTTAAAAATCCATTGGAATGTCAATGTTTAGGCCAAAACCCTAATTTTCAGTTCCTCAGCTCTTGGTAGTTAATACTGTCATTTAAAATGCCATTTAAAAATGCTGAGTTTGAGGCATAAATGTTTGCAATTAAAAATATTAATTGATGTATGCCAGATTATATAACTTCAGGTTTTCATCAGGACAGTGATCTACTGGACCGTCGGAAACATTGCTTCAGTGTCCAGTCTGAATCTGGAGAAGATCTTTACTTTTCTGTGGAGCTAGAGTCTGACCTAACACTATGGGAAAAAGCCTTCCAAACAGCAACTTTTTTAGAAGTTGAACGGATACAGGTGAGAAAAACTGCCTTGGTGATCACCTTTTGGCACATTTATCAAATTAGGCCCATATGAAATAACGATGCAATTTAAGAAATTATCTGACCTTCTGCAGCTCTCAAGTTATTATTGTTGTGTGTAAGAAATCACTTTTGGTGTTCCCAAACTATTTGCAATCTCGTGTTCAGAAGAGATCACCTGAAATACAATCTTTGAGTTGTTATGACTACATGATACATATTTGTTAACTGAAGTTCGTGGAGAGATGAGGAAAAACAATGTATGGATCAGGGACAAAATCCATCTGCTTAGATATTCCTACTGGCTTACATGCTACCTTATTTGTTATTGAATATCACAAGAGAACCTTGCAAGAATTAAGTTGTCCTTGTAGTATCAGGAATGAGAGAACAGAATGAAGTACTTACTGGATGCAAGCAAGAACAAAATTGTAACTCAGATGCATTATTCTTTCTTCACACATTTCTTGTTCCTTGTGTGTTTACTCAATTGTCAGAAGACAGAGCAGAGATGGATAACATTCAGATACAGATTACTAGTGACTTTTTATAGCAAAGTTTCATATCAGAGTGCTTAAAGATAACTGTTTTTCTCACATGACCAAAAAGTCATGACTTTTTGACTTAAAAAAGGAGAAAAGAATCCACCTACTACAATTATAATTCACCTAATTCCAGTTGTTATATTGATTTTCTAATCCTGAAACATTCATGTGGTTAGAACAGTTTTAGTTGATGTTGCCGGGAGTTATACACACCTACCCAAGCCGTATTAGCATATTAGCCTGTGCAGGTATTGGCTCACACATTTTCTGTGTCCTCCTGGGAATGCAAGCACTGACATGTTTTTATTCAGACAAATTGTTAGTTAGTTATATATTAGCCCTTTTCTGACCTGTGATCCACCACATGCAGTTGGACTGAATTGGTATATACTAATGATGTTCTAATTTGCAAAAACTACACTGCTGTCAGTTTTAATGCATAGTACCTTTGTTGCAGGAGGAGTCAGAGCAGGTTCAACTCTTCTCATTTAAGTTCATGTACACTGTTACCTTTTATAGAAAATATTCCTACCTTTTAAGCTGTAATTGCATACTGAAAAACCTAAAACTACTTTTTCAGTCTAAAAATTGCAGCAATATATGTCCTCTGCCATGAAATATTTGAGAAGTTTTGTCTTTCTTATATAACTGACTGAAGCATACTTTATAGAAATACTGCTGTGCTCTCAGTAAATGAATATATGGCATTTTTCTTGAGTAACTTTTATCCCAGAAACCACCTTATATTTGTTCTACTTTAATATTGATTCATACTGTAGCAGTCCTAGTTTAGATTTTTCTTTTGGGTTTTAGAATTACATTTATTCAAAATTGCTTTCATGCTTCTCCAAAATAATTTCTCTAATAATCTTTACCTCAGATTAATTTTAATATTTTCAACTTTCTTTTCACTATCCTGATGCTCAAAGTAGCAATTAAGAACTCAAAGTAATGATTTCCTGATTGATTGATTGATTAATTGATTGATTGATTATAGCAGATCTGTTAAAGTGGACGAATAGGCTTCTCCTGATAGATTATTATCATGGAACTAACACTTATTATTTCACCTTTCTTTATTTTCTATATCTCAATTTGGCAAAAAATATAGAATTTTTTTAATATAGATGGGTTTGGCCTCCTCATTTTTCTTTCAGCAATCCATTACTGCTTTCATTTACCAGCTTGCAGATGCAGATAAAATCTAGTGGTATAGTATGTCTCCAACAAATTCTTTCAATGCTCTATAAGGAAAAAAAGTTGACAGGTTCAAAATTAAGATATCAACTGTACATTTTTACTAAAATTTTTGTTTATCATATTGATATGAATATTCATATT
The DNA here is from genome assembly GCA_013400915.1 of Pardalotus punctatus. Classification (NCBI taxonomy): domain Eukaryota; kingdom Metazoa; phylum Chordata; class Aves; order Passeriformes; family Pardalotidae; genus Pardalotus; species Pardalotus punctatus. The sequence goes on from VZTX01006692.1 coordinate 445,626, forward strand.
TAAAGTGAATGCTAATCCAGCTGCATGCAGGTTTGTCTTACAATAAAATTATATAATTTTGAAAATATAACTGCAATTTAAAACTGCCATTTAAAATTATTTAACTGTGTTGTGTGCTATTCCATAATCATACTCTTACTCAATGACTATAACCTCCACAAGAGGTTAATCAGGGCCCTATTCTGATCTAATTCCTAAGAATGTATAATAAATTAATATATATTTTAAATGCTTCATTATAAATATAGAATTAATTATATTCAGCCTAATTCATAGTTTCTGCCAGGGGTATATCTAAAACAAAAATTAAAATCTGATTTTTCTTAGAAATGTATTAGAGGAGGCATAGTCAAGCTGATAATCATTTAGCAATAACATGGTACAATAATATAGTGATTTTTTTACTTGTTGGTATCATCTTGGTGTGTTACAATTGCTCCTAAATTAGTTTTTGTTTAATGTAGTAAGTGATGATAATCCATCTTAATAAATACCTATTAAAAAAAAAAATAGGTGAAATGAAAATCCTTTTCTCTTACTGTCTCGCAGCATTGTTGCATGAAGAATCTGAGGCTACTATAGCTTGCATAATTATGTACAATTATATATATGACTGTCATATTTCCTTTGTGTTCCTGCTACTTTAAGCTAAAGTTTTCTCCTCTTCCATCATGATTTTTTTTCTTGCTTTCCTTGCTTGTATTGCAGTTGTTTGTTCTCTAATGTAAGGATTGTTATGTAAGCTGTTTTGTGTTGCAGGACTTTAACATGTGTTTCCATTGAAGTTGAATCTGAGTTTGAAAGTCTGAGTTAAGTCTTAGACTTACCAGGAGCGTTTGTTTCAGGTTCAGAGATGCCTTACATGAAGTTCGCAATGTATTGTTCTTTCCATAATTTAAACTCTGTGTGTTGAGGGAATAGTATCTAAGGAACAACTTCGAGTTTTCTCCTTCAGCCTTTGCCTGACCCATTGAATTATTAATAAACCAAAGTTAAGATTCTGTATTCTGTGGGAGAACAGGAAAAGAGTGCTGAAGTATGTTCTGCTTCTTTTGGGAAGGGGATGTTTCAGTTCTGATAAGGTTTTCATGAGCTCTATGTATGAAATCAGCAACCAAAGCTAAACATCCACAGTATGTATTATTCATAGTCACTTTTAAAGTTTTAAAATGTTAAATGTGTAAGAAATTTTAAATGACCGTGCATCCTGATAACAATTTTTGCATTTTTGCTTTCTCCAAGTGTCTGAATTAAAAGAAAATAAAGATGAGAAAAATCTTACAGTAGTTAACTAGTGCCTGAAAGTTCACATCCCTACTCGGTCCTGTCACCAGAATCATGTGCAAGTGTGTACAACACCTGCTAAAACCAAGGCACATTCTTTCCCAAAGAAATTAAATCCATGCTGTCCAGAGATCTTTTTGTTATTCTTAGGTTTTTTCTTCTCTAAATTGTTTTGAACATCATAGACTGACAGCACAGAATGGTCTTACACATAAGTAAAGAATAAGTAAAGAATCAGCTGCTCCTAATGGTCTTCAGTTTCTTCCTGCAAGTAACCACACTGAGCTGAACCAGAGATTTCTCCACAAGCTGTGCACTGCCTTTCATAGAACCTTCAGTGTGGGAAGCAGGTAGCTTTTTCAGTGCGGCTTCATACCAAGACTGGTCTGTCCTGTTTCTCATAAATCTTAAGTTCCCAGTGCGGCTAATTAGGCAGGCACAGTGCTGGGTTTAAGCAGAGGGAGCTGTGCCAGCTCAGCCTGATGTTGCAGTGCACGCTGTGGGTTGGCCTCTGCTCTTGGGGTGGGAGGTTAGATAACTTTAGATGACAATACGTTGTTTAAATGTGATAGACAGTTTCCTTACCAAATTTAATTTCCAGTAAAGGCTCTAAGTCTGTTCCAGATCTTGAACATTTACAAATAAAAATGTAATTTGCATCTTGTAAGATGTTTGCAAGATGATTCTGAAAAACCGTCCACTTTTTGCTTTGCATGCAAAACCTGACTTTTTTTGCATATGTGACTTAATTAACTATAAGTAACTGTGAAATATATTACTTTACAGTTTTTTCTTCTACTTATGAGATAGTACCAAAGGCAATATCCTCTTTCAACACTGATTTACAAGCAAATTTTACATATTCATAGCAGTTTTGTGGTGTAGATGATCCAAGAAAAAAAAGAAAAAGCCACTTTTGTTTCTTAATATAAACACTAAGTATGAAATTTTCAATTTTCCTTCATTGCATTTTCTAATTAGAAGCTGTTAATGCACATTCCAGCTTCTTGTGTTCTGGAGAAGATCACCTAGAATCCCAAGAGCCCTCCCAAAGAATATATAAGTAAAGGCATGTGATTTATCATTGATAATCAAAGTGCCAATAATAATTCATAGAATCTTTTGTAATACTGACAATTGAATAACCCACATTGTTCCCATGTTTATGATTTATATTTTGATTTTCTGACACATTATAGATCATGGAAGTCTTTGTTCTCATTTCATATTTTTAGTGGCTACAGCAATATTTGGAGAATATAGCTATATTTCATTTAGCCTGGAAGGTAAAATGTCTAAATAAGAATAGTTTCTTTAAAGAACTTGCATGTGATTTGGAAATATTTTAATTTTTTTTTCACATTTTATGATGAAAAAGATAAGTCTGTAATTTCATACCTGAAGTCAGCCTTCAAGCACAGCAGTAGTTTTGATCCTGAAAATTACACTAATAGATGTCTCAAGTGTATATTAAAGTGTGATGTTATGGAAATAAATAGATGCATATATTTAAAAATTGTAGAATGAAAAAGTCTTTCAGAATTCAAAGGTTTGAGAAACCTTTGCAACATATTGGTCCACTTGCTGAAGCAAAAACGATATTTCAAATAATTACATCAGTTCCTAAAAGGTATGAAATACTAACTTTTTCACTGAGATTTAGGACAACAGAAAACTACAGGAAACAGTGTACCAAAGAGATGCTTTACATATGCATTTGTTTTTTCTGGAAAAGAGAAAAGGAATATATTAATCTTAGAATTTGTTACTGGCCATGAAAAACAAATAAGAGGGTTTGAAAATAATAAAACTTCCCTGTTAGAAAATGTCATTAGTAAGCCACTGTGGCAATTCTGAGTCTGTTTCATTTTTTCCTAATGGAAGCAAAGCCTGTTTGCATATTACGTAGACCACTTCATCACTGATGAACATCCTTTGATTTCAAGTGCACTGGCAATAAATTGACATATTTACACATAAATGACTTATTTCTGATAATAATTCTGAGATACATAAATATTAGAATAAAGACTCAGAAACCAGAAAGAATTTTAAGAAATACCTTCTGTGGTACCTACCTTCTCTAATTTTTCTTTTACAGTGCAAAACATATGCCTGTGTTTTGGAGAGTCATCTTATGGGACTTACCATCGACTTCAGCATGGGCTTTGTCTGTTTCGATGCTGCCACAAAGGTAAAGTTCTAAAACTTGTGTCCGTCACATGGTTATTATTCCTCGTTATTTCTGATATTTTGAAATAAGTGGTACATCCTTAAAATGTCCTTCTCTTTGTTATAGGAACAGATCATCTCTTGTCAAATCACTCATGCTTTAGTTTAAATTCAGGACTGATTTCTAATTATATGAGAAGTTGTATTCTGTTATGTGCTTGTTATTGAAAAGTCAATACTGATATAATCTGAAACAAGAATCAGATCTTTCTTTTCTAATTTCACATGAAAGCCCACACTAATTCAGTTTGATGATTTTTCTGCTGGTGCATCCTTGGTTTTGAGAAGAAATAACATCTTGTCTGTGAGCTTTGAAAGCAATCTCCCCTTCTCTTCTTTCAAGGGAGGGAGTGTGTGCTATTACAGGAATTCCAAATTCCCTGTTTATATTTTAGCTATTTTTGTTCAGGTGTCTGTAAAAAGATAAATCAGTCATGGTCTGTATGTCTCACCCATCAGCTTTTCCCATCAGCCTTAAAAAATCTCAGTACAACTGATGAAAGACTTTGCTTTGTCAAGTGAATAGTATGGAATCAATTTCCAGATTATATTATTGCAAGTCTAAATCTCAGTTAAATCATTGAGGCCTGGAGCATGTTATATGTTGACATTTGCACTAATTGCTGGCAAGTACTAAAATGTGAGCAGACTTTACTGCTGCTACTCAACCCTGCTGTTAATGGTAGAATCTTTGTTCTGAGTGAAATAGTGAAATCTTTCTGAGTTCCACTTCTTTTCCATACCTGTTTTCCTTTGAGATGCTGCAACATTGCCACCACCAATTGCTGAAAATGCCCTTTTGACTCTAGAATTTGTTCCTATGCTTTATCTTAAGTCAACCCTTCCCACCTCATTACTCAACTAATCCAAACCCTTTTATTCTTCCTACTCCATTCCACTGTTTGCACAAAGTGATTATTTTTAAACACAAATACTTATGTAACCATGTTTCTTTTTGTTAAGCAAATAATCTTGTATGATTCATCATCAAAGAAATACGACTATCAGTTTACAAGGTATTGCACAAAAATCAGCACAACAGAATTAAAATGCAGTAGGCTCAGTAAAACAAATGTGGTTTCCTCTCACCCTCCAATGTCTTATATATATAATACATATTTGTATAGTTATAGAATCCTGGAACGGGTTAGGTTGGAAGAGACATTAAATATCATATATTCCAAACCCCTGCCATGATCAGGGACATCTCCCACTAGACCAGGTTGCTCAAAGCCCCATTCAGCCTGGCCTTGGACACTGCCAAGGATGAGGCATCCATAACTTCTCTGGTAAACATGTTCCAGCGCCTCGCCACCTTCACAGTAAAGAATTTCTTTTCTATATCTAACCTAAATGTGCCGTTTCAGTTTGAACCCATTACTCCTCATATTACATGTATTGTATGGTGTGTTAGAATAAAGTGAATAAAAAAAAGGGACATGTTGTTTTCTTAGGAAATCAGGCATTAGGCAGTGTGAGATAAGTATGGCAATTGCATTAGAAAAGAAACAATACAATAGCAAGCATCATAATCGGTTGCCAAGTGACTGCTGCAGTTAAAATTGTCAAACAAGCCATAGGGTGAAATATCTGAAATCTCTTTGTGTCAAACATGTTTTAGTGGGTGCCTGAATAGGAAAAGTATTACCTACTCTCCATCATTTCATGGAAAAATGAACATTACAACTCTCTTAGCCAAAAATTTATTTAGATATCTTCATTATGATGATATGTGTAAATTGTGCCTATGCTGGCAATGTTCTTTGACAATATTGCTACTCTCACATATACTGAAACATAAACTAGACCTGTATAGTCACATATGCTGAAACTGTTATTTCTCTACCTAATTAAGTTCATATAAAGCAGGAAATCAAAATCTGTTTTCAAAAAAAATTTGAGAAAACAAAAATGGAAACCATTATTCAGGACAATGAAAACATGAATAAAATTTAAATTAAATAATCCATATCTTATTAAATTTACATCTGCATTTGTGAATTAAGACTACACAAAAGTCCTAGCAAGTGTCCCATGAATTAATATACTCAATATTAGAGACAAAAACATTATTTAAAATGTCATACCATTCATGAAAAAGATGCTTACATATAATTCTTGATAAGTTCTAGAATTTTTTACAATTTGAATTTGAAAAATCATCGCAAACTATTATCTTTTCACTTCCAATGATGGGATATCTGCAGCTTCTTGGGGCAACCTGTTGAATTGTCTCACCACCCTCATCCTAAAAGATTTCTTCCTTATGTCCAACTCTACCTTCTTCTAGTTTAAAAACATTGTCTCTTGTCCTGTCACTGTAGGCTATTTATGGCATTTTCGTATTTCCCAGAACACAAAGATCTTCAGAAACAAAGTAGTTTTAGAAACAAAGCAGTTTCTGGGAACACCTGGGAAGTCCTGTTTATATTTTGTTGCAGTGGTATCTTCAGTAAATCTTCAGGCAATGTCAATCTTATACTTAACACTATGCTCATTGTATTTTAAGTTTTCTTTCTTAATTACTATTGAATTGACTGTGAACTGTCTTTACAAGTGTATGATTACTAATAAACTAAAGGAAACCAAGTTCATTAGCTTGTTATTTTAACAGTTATTCAGTTATTCAAATGTTCCAGTTATTTAAGCAATGCAATAATATTTAATTTGTTTCTTCCTCTTACATTTCGAGTAAGTTAATAGATTTTGCCCAACATGCTTGACAAATTGCAGTCAAAGTTTTGCTAATGTTCTAAACCCTCAACTGACCCCCAGTGTTCACGAACAAGTAATGGTTCTCATTATGCTTATGATTTCCAGATAAAAGCCATACAACCCTGTGTAGGCTTGTTTCCTTGTTTGCTGTCATTTAATACTTAAATAATACTTACCTATGTAAATTTAAATTAGTGGTTAAAAACTGTCATCTGTACTAAATGCATTTCAAGTCAAACGCATCATAATTTAATAAAAACATTGTTTCTGTGTCTGCACAGACCTATGATAAATATGAGTACACAAAGTATTAAACTGAGTTACTCAGAACAAATCTGTACTGTGATGTGATAATAACAGCACTGGCATAAATCATAGCTGTTTCTGCTGCATATTCCCTGCTTTCTCTTATTCATTTTCTGACTGCTATCACATAGAGTCAGCCATAGTTTGTCATTTAGAGCATTTTGGTGTTATGCTTTATAACAAGCCATTGTAATTTCCTGAAAGGAGAATGAACAGTTTTTAAGACTACCTTATTAAATTGGCTTGTTCCAACATTTCAGAAAATTATTTCTTAATTCAGGTAGGTAGTTTCTAAACTACCAAATAGAATTTTGAACACAAAATAATTTTTCTGCTTGCACCTTAAAAAGTAGTAAGTATATTTGTGCCATTGTTCTTCTGTAGCACTTTTCAGAGCCAGAGCTCCAGTGCAAGATGTTTTGGTTGTTTTTTTCTTTTTATTAGCAATGTATGGTTTGAAAGCAAACTGTGACATATAGCCCAAGCCAACATTGGCAAATGTTTGATTGTGATAATTTCTGTGATGTAGTCCTTCATTTGCAGTAGTTATAAACCTGGAGTCAAAAGTCCACCTGCCTCCTCTGCTGACATATACAGTAATGTAATTCTGAGCAATGGGGAGTTTCCCCAAAGCATCTCTTCCACTGGGGGCTTCTTCAAAAAAAATGTCCACCAGCTTTAACACAATTTTCTTTACTTAATTTGAAATACAGGATGTCAAATAGCATCCTCTTACTGAACTTCTTTCTTTCTTCCTTGCTGGTGTTCTACAAAAAGTGAATTTAAAAAATCTTTGTGAACACCATTTAGATGTTTTATTTTCTTTTCTGCCATTTTCTAGATTCTGCTTATTTACTCACTGCACTACAAGGTATCTTAGTATACAGCGTCTACTCCAGATATAATTTTTCATTGAGATGTTCCATATGCTAAATGTTTTGTTTATTTGGTTTTAAAATATGAAAATTTTCAAAAGATGCAAAAATTTCTGTGGCAATTCTTAGAAGTTATAAACCAAATTTTACCCTAGGTCGTTGTGTATCAATGTTTACTGGGGAAAACATTTTTCTCAAGTCCTGCACAGTACAGCCCAGCATTCAGGTCCTAAATTAGTCTAATATTGGCTAGTGTATAGACATCAATGTTTTAATGAACAAATGTAACTCTTTTATGGCAATTTATCTTAGGTATGTACATACATAGATATTACGATGAGCATTTATAAGCAAGGTTTTTCAGCCACTATAGCCACCTTAAGAAATAAGTATGGAGACTGATAGATTAAATAGGTTAACAAGATGTACAGAAATTAATCTAACTACTATTCTGAATGTGATCCAATGTATAAAACTACTTACTCAAGTGCCATTCAATAACTGATTTTTTATGTGCTTCTACAAAAAAAAAATATTAGTCTGACTACACTTGAAGTGTATGGGTGAATATACACAGACATATGTATGTTATATATATTTATGTTTTACTACGTAGACATTAAAATTGTTTTCTATAATGTGCATATTTGCATCATAACTTCTATGAATAATATAGGTATGTGTTTCTTTGAATATACATTGCCATATACCTACCTGTGCAAAGTGCTATGTCTGTACTCCATCACATTTACTACTCATTAAAGCAGCAGTGAAAAATATATATTTGTCAGAAGAGAAAAAAATCATCCCTTGTAGGACTGAAAATAAATTAAGGTCCTGCTGAATTATATGGTGGTGCTAGAACAAAGTAAGAAAAGGCTCCATAATGGCCCACAAGGTACCTATCAACAAAGCTCAGTGTACCTGTCCTCTGTTCTTGCAGAAACCTTGGGCGTTTCATCAAAAAAAGAGAATACACCATGAACAATAAATAGCACTGCAAATATCTTTAACTTGGTTTTCATACCAAAGACTACTAAATCACACAGAGCAGTATGTCTCTTAGTTTCATTATGAACAAACTCCCATATTTTCTAGGGATACATGCTTTGTCTGTCTCTTCATACAAGTAATACACATAGAGCATATTGAAATAAAACAGCATATAAAAACCTTCTTGATATTCAAGTTTCAGTAGTAGAGAAAGCAGAAGGAAACTGGACTCACTGAAAGATGGAGATTTAATGATGTAACTCTTGTGAAAAACTACTTATTCCATGCTTTGAAGTTGAAATGCTGAACCAATAGCTACTAAAGCTTTAATATAAAGCCATCAAGCATAGTATGTACAGTTTTATGTTCTGTAGCTAGAAACAAATGTTGGTAGGTCATCCATCAGTACCAAGCAAATACACTGTAGTTTTTTAACATTCTGTGTAATTTCAGTAATGGACAAAATCAGTTATTTTATAAAGGCTGACTCTTGTGCTTTCTCCCTTTGTCTCATTTTTGTTCTTTATCCTCTGTGTCCTCCCCTGTCTTTCCCTGTACAGTTATAAAGTTGCAGCAGTTGACAAAGGAAATTGCCTTGGACCATAATTCTTTTGTAGTAAGATACTCTCCAGAGATCACTAACACAGCAGAACTGAGCATGAACAAGATCTTAATCCTACTCAGTTCCCTACTGTTGCTATAACTCCGGACAAAATGTCACCTGGAAAGAATGAAATCTTTCTCAGTTAACTATGAGACAAACAGAAAAATTAAGGTGTATGCCAGGTGCCTGGAGACTCAATTACTTTTATTCTTGAAAACAAGGACCTGCAAGGCTTCTGCTCTTGATTTAGTTTGACTTGTAGGAGTATCGTGTGTTTTTGGCAGATGACAAACAGCATTAGCTTGAAAGGTGCCCATTGAAGCTTAGCATAATTCTGTAATATATATCATATATTGCCTTTAGAATATAGAAGGAAGAATAATCCAATCAGTCAGAGTATCAAGAAAAAAGGTAGTGTTGGAAAAGTACAGCTGTAGATTTTTGAAGCCACGACAAAAGGATTTGCTGAAACTAGAACATGAAAAGTGACCTCTGACATCCTTTCCTTAATAAAGATGTTTTTTTTGTTTACTCCACCATTTACAGGTGGTTTGGGATGTAGCTATCTAATCATTATAAAACAATGACAGACTCTTTCAGTTTCTTTTCAAGCAGCCTAATGAAGGCCAAACTTCTTTTGCTATTGCATAATAAAACCTGTATGATACATGTCAATGGAATGACATTATGCTTATGATTTCCAGAGACCACATATGTAGAGAAAACATGTATTTCATAAAATCGTAGGGTATCCTGAGTTGGCAGGTACACGTAAGAATCATCAAAGTCCAACTACTGGCCCTGCAGAGTACAGCCCCAAGAATCACACCATCTGCCATACCAGAGTGTTGTCCAAACACTTTTTGCGCTCTTTCCAGCTGGTGCTGTGACGACTTCCCTGGGGAGCATGTTCTAATGTCCAACCACTTTCTGGGTGAAGAACATTTTTCTGATATTCAGCCTAAACTTCCCCTGACACAACTTCAGGCCATTCCCTTGGGTCCTGCCACTGGACACCAGAGAGAAGAGATCTGTACCTGCTCCTCCTCTTTCCCTTACAAGGAAGTTGTTACTGCAATGAGGTCTCCCCTCAGTCTCCTCCAGGCTGAACAGACCAAGTGACCTCAGCTCTTCCTCATGTGGCCTCACTGGCAGGTGAAATGATGCCACTGTAGTATGTGGTACAAACACTATTGCTCAAGTTTGTTAAGTGTAAATAGTCTTTCTGCAAGAAGAGAGTTGGTCCACAGTGGATAATCCAACAGAAGAGGCAAAACTGTTAAATAATAAATTGAAGATAGTTAATCACTGAAATCATAGGATACAAATTCTGGTTGGAGATTCTTACATTGACAAAATACAGCTTTTCTTTCCTAGTGCTAATACATAATGCCCTCTATATCCTAGATGATATATCTATCCCAGAGCTATGAACTAGTCAGGCATTCACATTTCTGTGAATATTCCTTAGAGCATGGTAAGTAAAAATGTTTATTCTATATTTGTTTGGTAATCCAGTTTCTATTTAGGATTAAAACAAGCTCATTGACCCAAAACAAAACAAAAACCCTAACAAACGTTCCTAGTCATAGCCCAGACAAAGACAGTTATGATGCATGTCCACATTTCTGATTCCATTATCTAGATGGAAAGTGATTTTGTTTGATGTCTTCTCATCAAAATTGTATGTGGCTTAGTCCAAGATTCTGGGAATGAGTAGCAAACTGACATATAATATGAATGTGAAAGTGTTTTCTAAGGTGCCTTGCAGAATATGTGTTATAGATTTGGCACTGTTGCTAAGCATAGAAACTATAGTTTTTCTTCATTTGTGTGACTACATTATAGGTATAGAAGTCAATAGCTTTTTTTCCATGTGTCATTTATGTTTTGCATTTATGTCCCAACTATAAAATAAAAATATGCAGGCAGAGAGCATCTTTTTTTTTTTAAATTATAGAAGAATAACACTAGCAGAAGATAATAGACAGTAATTTGTTTGCAAAGACTAGAACAAATGAGTCCTAGATGATTACTTATAAATAAAATATTTCTCATTAAAAAGTATTGGTGGAGAATCTTGGCCCCAGATACGTCACAGGAAAAAAAATCCTATTAATTTCAGTGGATACAGGATTTTGCTTTTTGATGATTAGTTATTACAATAATTTAGTAGCATCTCAAGAGAAGTCTTAAATCTAATTTGGCAGCTTGTCTTCACTGTTTTTTTGTTTGCATTGCATTCTGTTACTATTTGAAGTTAATTTTATTAAGTGGTGTAAAATGCAAAAAGCAGCCTAAGCAATATATGAATAATACTTGGGGAAAGGATTTATATCTTATTGGTTGTTTTCAATTTTATGCATTATACATACTGTATTTGCTCAAAAAGATTGTCTTCTTATAGTGTGTTTTTCAAGACATGGATTAATTATGCCAGATTTCCCATGACCACACTGGGTGTATGGAAATTGTGGTGCTGGTGGTATTTTCAATATATGCTATTACCTTGGTCTCTACTTGCTGAATTGGACTGCTTGCTGTTGTTCCCAAATTCCATCTCTACTCATTGAGTGAGAGTTCACTTTTCAAGGCAATAAATAGTGCATACTGAGTTCATTTCTTATCTTCCATCAAGGCGTCATAATGTGTGCCATGACTTGAAAGGTGTGTCAGGGTCCTCACAAGTACTGGTGCCACTGTCTGCAACAGAACCTTTTTTAATTCAGTTGCAATTTGTTCTTTAAAAGGAAATGGCACCTGGGCCACCTGTCAAATTTATTTTAGGACAGAAAAAATTTATTTCATCCTAGAAATGCTATATATAGACCTGTAAAATATTTTCAGTGATGCAGGTTATGCAGAGTTACTGAGGGGAGTGTATTTGAGGAGAATAGGCTGTTTTTATCAGCTAAAAGTAGCCCTAAGAGTGTTGAGCTCAGTAGCACTGCACCTTCAAAGCAGTAAGTACTTCTGCTTATATTTCATAATTCCTGAAAACTGATTTAGAAATAAGTTATGTGACACACATTTAGGTGTTTGACAATTTGTGAAAAAGCTGGCCTGTTCTACAAGTGTACTTATGGGTTAAAAGTCAGTATGTGTACATATATATTTGTAAAAATTTACAACAGCCTATGTTAACTTTCTGAGGCAAGCATTCAACAAATGATTCTGCGGAACTGTGATGTTCAAAAACATGAAAAAATAATGTCTGTGACAGTGGTGTAGGTCAGTATTCCCAAGGATACCTATGCCTAATGCAGGAGAATTAGCCTTTAAAACTAGAATTCAGAAATCACCATAGTGAGCACTGTAACACTGAAGTCAGCCCATAGGAACATGAAAGGTAACAACACATGAAACTCTCTGTCTCATGTGTTAATGTCACTGCTGTATTTGCACATCTGTGTGAAACTGGTGCTCAGGTGAGTGGGTCTTGTCTCTCCTTTCTTACTTTGGCACTATGGAGTAGTCATTGAAAAAGAATAGCTCTGGTTCCTGTTCGTGGCTTACACATTTTGCAGTAATGAGAATGAAAAGGAGAAAAGAACCACACTTGGAACAAATGAAACCAGAGGAATTAATCCAGTGATCCCCAAGATTATTTATTTTAAGAGCAATATGATTGCAGTCACAGCATTCTGCATCCCCTTATACATGTGCTACACGTAAAATGTGCAGTTCTGGCTACACAGGGCAACACTTCAACCTCTTTGGTAGGAGAAAGGATTTAAATGGGTTTTACTGGGTATATGATTAACTAATTTACCCAATTTTTGATATCTAGAATTTGAACATCTAGTTTAAGTAATTTAAACTAGCTCTTACACATCTAATGTAGTATAGTATATCGAAGTAGACACACATCCAGTGTCTATCATAATGAAACAATCTTCCCATTTTAAGACAGGATGTATGAATTGTTATTCAGAGATTCTCTAGAAAAAGAAGGAGCCAGGGTGATGAGCTTGAAATGCTTTGTATTCCTGGCTTAGTAGCTTGAAACTCACAACATTTCCCTGTTCTTATTTTCGCAAAAGACCACCCCCTCATGTGGAAATCTTTGAGAGAAAGTATGTGCAATACTTTGAAGATCAGTCAAAAGGAACAGATAATTCTTTTATGTGGGAATCATTTCATGCATTGTCAATAACATTTTTACTCCTTACGCTTTAAATGAAGAGTATTTAATTGTCTCTGCAGAGACTGTCAGTTCTAGGAGCTTGTTTTAACACCTTGATGGTTGAAGTGCAGTTTTGTTGGGATTACTTCTCTCCACACTACAGACCTATTTTGCAGTGTTCTTAAGGAGTCGCCAAAACTAGTTATGCATAAATTGAAGTGTGTTCCTGAGCTGTGCCTGTGGTTTGGTGTGACTGTCATTCCCTTTCCTCTGAATGGAAATGAAGTCCATGGCAAAACTGCATGGAAATGTCAAAGTACTGCTGTTCTATACATCCTTCATCTTCATTCAAACTTACTCTGACTGGGCATAAGGCCAGGTACCCTGGGATTTTTGCCTGCACATCTAAGGGTCCTTGTTAATGCTGCATCTCTCTCCTGGCCTCTGCATACATCATCAGAGAAGAGCAAGATGATAACTCATTGCTTTGATTGTTTTCTCCTGAGATAAAGAGACAATCAATGCCCTTTACATTTCTCATCTAGGAAATTACATACTTAAGTAGATTTGCTGTCCCTGCAGAAAGGCAATGGTCTTGATCTTCTGACAAGATTTGTTGAGTTACGTAGATCTGTAAAAAAAAAAAAAAGTAGTTTAAAAAATAGGTAGGAATATGGTCATCTGAATGATATTATATATTGGATTGTTTTGTTTTGTTTTTACCTCACTATTTGTACAATATTAATAAACATCACTGATCAAACAAGGTCAAAGGAATTGCACACACACAGGGATGAGGGAAGCTATTCTATTTTCTATAGCACAGATTGGTGGGCTGAGGAGGACAGCATTTGAAACAAATAGGATATATTTTCACATTAACTGCCAAATTCCTCTAGTTTACCTGAAACAGAATGTCCTTAACTCTGTTTATGGCAGATGGGAGCTCCCCTGTCAAATACACAGAGAGAATGAAAGTGGCACTGAGACTATGGTTCTTTTTTTTAATCTGTAAGGGACAACTATATAGGGAGAATTTTGGAGAAAAATTCTAGCACTTGCTTTGTGTATAATGCACAGTTAACATGCTGTCCTTGTGGTTTAGTTTCTTGTCAGATTACTAAGACAAACACAGCAAATTTTATTCAGCTTGGTGCAGGGTAGAGATTCTTCCCAGTCATCGACATAAAAAGCTCAACTCATCCTGAAGCAAAGGGGCCTGCACTGATTTGGGACAGTTAAAAATTTGACCTCCCCAATATTCTGTTTAATTCCCTGTAGACAGTAAATCATTCATAGATAAAGAAAAAGGGCACAGGTGGAACTGTCTACCTACACCACTGAGAGGAAATAATTTACAAACCCTTAGACAAAAGGGTTGCCTTAAATTTCTATGTTGTCGGATGCCTGTGAGATTAATGTTCCTCAAAGCAGTAGCACAATGTGAGTGATGATGACCTCCTAATTATGTGAAATACAGTTGGAATCACAATGAAAAATTGTAACAATCCAAAATATCTGGAGGGTGGGGGATATCTTTAAATGAGGTTGAAAAAACTTACAACAAAAATACCTCTTTTCCATTTTTAAGCAAAGTAGTGTAAAATTGTTTTTTCTACATGAATCCACAGTGGATATATTTTTTAAAATTATATTTTCCTAGGCAGCTGTAAATTTTATTAATTGTATATTTATTTTGTAAAGCAATCTGTCTTTTTCAACAAGACACAAGGCAATTCATAATATAATTACTTGAAAGGCCACCGATATGGTTAGAATTAATGATTTGTTCAAATTTCTCATTACAGCTGTTATAAATAAACTCAAAATATGTGTTCACTACAGAGCACTCTTTTGTTACTTTATCATTTAAATATATATATTTGTTTTTAATATTACATGCCCTTGATATTAATACTAGGTTTTTTTAATGTGGAAAGAGGGGACTTGTGTGTCAGATCAACACTTTGGATAGAGTAAGGAATCCACAGATCATCAGTGGAAAAAATCCTTCTCTTTTTTGTTTAATCAGTATTAAATATAGATAAAGGAATTTCAGGGTAAATTTCACAAATGTAGTCCAACAGATCTTATTCAAGCACTGCCAACGTATAATATATCCATATGCTTAAAGGGATATCTGACCACAGAACACTACATTTATTTAATTTTGTACCATAGAGGTGTTAAAAGTTCCATTGGAAGGACATCAACTATTTCTAATACAATTTCCAGTGATAAGTACATTGACTTGCTTGTGTATGATTTTTTAAATTTTGGGTTTGTTTTTTTTTTTCCTTTAGGCTGTGCTTTGGAGGTACAAGTTTTCCCAGCTCAAAGGTTCTTCAGATGATGGGAAAAGCAAAATCAAATTTTTGTTTCAAAACCAAGATACTAAACAAATCGAAGCAAAGGTAAAAAAAATACGTTGTCTGTATAAAGGCAATATACAATTTTCAAGGCAGCTAGGGGAGTGGAAGAGTATAATAAACTAAGTTACTTGGAAATATTAGGTTAATGCACAAAGAATGCAGAGAAAACCGATGAAATTGAAGAAAGCTGAACAAATTACTTTTATCTAGTTGAAAGTCTTTTGAAAGGTGAAATTAGATTTAAAAATTATAAAATATAGGATTTTCTGTATATGGTTTTAGGCACGTTTTCCAACTCTCTTCTTTGTTGTGATAAATCTATCTGGGAGCTTGAATACCCTGTTTTACACCCTGTAATTGTATCATGAAGAAATGGTGCAAAATATATCCTCAAGTCAACCCAGGGACAAAACTCAGCAAAGGTTTAAAAATCTGGTTTAGTTCTCAGAGGAAATAAATAAAAATTTTAAAAAAGTGGATGAAATACATATTTCCTCACAAGACTGAAGCTTTGTTTCTGTGTCTAATGCAAAATCAGAAAAGTTGTGTCTTCACTTGTGCTTTTGAATCAAGAGTTAGTTCATTAAAACAGTAGCCATGAGAGATTTATGCTTACTTCAGTTGATGTCTTTTGAGAATAAGAGCATTTACTGTCCCGATGTGTGTGAGAAATGATCTCCCCAAGTCTGTTAATTGGAACTGCCATAGAATCTGGATCAAAGTTCTTTTTTTACTAGAATCCAAATGTTAGTGTAAACCTAAAAACTATTTTCTTGTCCATGTCTAAGCCTTGCTTTTAAAGCATTTATTATACCATTTTTCCTGACCATGTCAGCGAGAAAATTGCTGAATGAATGTTATAACAATACAGTTCCATGAGCAAAAAGGAAATGGTTAAATAAATTGTCTGTAAGTGCTAAATTTGTACTGTATAATAAAATATGTAAAGAAAATATACATTGTTTTGGGAACAGTTACGAGTTTAAATAGCAATAGCTATATTAAGCATCTTTTCTTCCTTCCTCCATGTCTCTTTATATTTGTGTTAATTATTTTCTACCCAGCAGCTATTTACTTGATTTTGAATGTTTTACTCAATGAAATAAAGGTATGTAAGAGTTCCCATTAAATCAACAGCAATAAAATGTGGGGACCATGTTTTTGATACCTTCATGTTCTACTGTATCTCAAAGATAAATATTTTCTTATTTCTGACTTCCTTCAGAAATTTTTTTAATAGTACAGAACTTTTTTTCATTTCTAACAAGAAAATTCAGCTTAACCTAATGTCATGAGGATGATTTTCTCTTAAGGAAATAATTGTGAACTTTTCTTCTGCTGTTATGTACAGGTGAAAGATGAAAGTAATCATTATTTTTGCTAATATCTGTCTGCTATTGCTGTCATATTAACACATGATTTTAGCACTAACAGAAATTCATAGGAGTCCAAGAATGGCACACTATTGGGATGTTTGGGGGTTTTGGGGGTTTTGTTTTTGTGGTTTTTTTTTAATTGGTAAAACTGGAATATATTTTTAATACTGAATTACATTTTTTTTAAAAAATAGAAACAAAGAATGAAGTCTAGATTTTGAAAAAAAAAGTTTCCTTTTTGTTTTTCATGTTTAAAATTATATCTGTCATATAAATTACTTAGAGATAATTAAGTACATTGGACATACATAACCCTTGGCGGTGTCCTGGTGCCTTTATTATACCTATTGTTAATCCCACTCAAATTGAGTTCTAGTAAATTCTGCCAAACTTTTATTAAGGTAGAAATTCTACCTTCTACCTTATGAAGGCAGAGTATTAATACAAATCTGCTAGCATGCTTATTAATATGCTGTCATGTTCCCTGCTTGCTTCTCTTTACCATAAATTTAAACTTTCACATTACTCAGTTTGGAAATAAAAGTTTGTTACTTTTAATTAATTTTCTTGATGATCAAAGCCTATCCACTATATGCAAAGATGTCAGATTCTATTCTCTTTGGAAGGTGCTGTGGCATTTATTATGAGCACTTCTATCCATTCAAATTTGTTTACTTATTAAGTATGTTGCTTAGTCTAAGAAATTTAGATAAATGTGTCTGTAAAATAAATATGAATGTTCTTGGGTCGTATGTTTTCAACACGGGTTAGCTTAAAATTTTGTGGATAACCCCTTTCTGTATCCTTTAAACCTTTCACAGATTTAAAGCACTATTCAGCATAAGGAGAAGTGGAACTGTCTAGCCTCTATTTTTTATTTTTTTTTTTGCTTTACATTCCTGAGTTAAAGGTATAGCTATTTGTGTAACTGTTGAGTCATTAGGAAATGTTAATCAGATTTTCAGAAATACTTGTAATGCCAGATTTCATGAATACTGTATTCAGGCTTCATTTGAAATCAGAGGATGGAAATTTTGTAAAACATCTGTTAAAGGTTGTGATGAATATTCATGGCCATAGCTATCATCACCTGTTAAATGCAGCTCTGTTTTGCAGCTGGCCTGGAGACCCACTGCTGTAATGGGAAATAGAGTGTAACATTTTCTTCATGACTCTATTTTTTTCCCCAGTTATAATACATGGGGAATAATCAAAATGCAGTGAAATTAGAACCCAGCAGAGAATAAAAGCAAAAATTTGAGGTGCCATTGCACTGATGTATTAGGGCTCATCGCTTATTCATTCCCAAGCAGTAATGTGGAAGCAAGGCACGGGAGCTAACTTTCTGGACACCTCAAATCCTGTGTTCAGTTTTGGGCCCCTCACTAAAAGACATTGAGGTGCTGGAGCGAGTCCAGAGAAGGGCAATGGAGCTGGTGAAGGGTTTGGAGCACAGGTCTAATGAGGGGCAGCTGATGGAGCTGGGATTGTTTAGCTCAGAGAAAAGGAGGTTCAGACGGAATCTCATTGCTCTCTATAACTACTTGAAAGGAGATTGTAGCCAGGTGGGGTCAGTCTGTTCTCATAAGTAACAGGGAATCGGACAAGATGAAGTGGTCTCAAGTTGCACTTGGGGAGGTTTAGATTGGATATTAGGAAAAGTATCTTCACCAGGACGGTTGTCAATAATTGGAACAGGCTGCCCAGGGAAGTGGTGGAATCACCATCCCCAGAGGGATTGTGTAGGTGTGGCACCTGGGAAAATTATTTAGTGGTGGACTTGGCAGTGCTGGATTAACAATTGGACTTGATAATCTTAAATATCCTTTCCAACCTAAATGGTTCTATGATTCTATATGATTGTTTCACAGAAAAATATGAGTTATCAAAATCCAAATGCTTCCTGTCTTCCTTCATTTATAATGAAGAACATTTTGTGTATCTCATGTTTTCCCAGATGTGTGTGATTATGGTATGTTGAACCTCTGTGATAATACCCTTTAGCTTTAGAACGCTTATTCATGATCTGTGGGATCAGGAGTGTCAGAATTCTTAGCTATTGAATTTTAATCCAAAGTTAGATAAATGTGTTATTATTCTAGAAATACATTCCAACTTGTAGATATATATTGCTTGGGAAACATACAGGTATGCATTAGCATTTTAAATTTTAGCCATACTATCTTCATAATTGTCCAGCATCTCCTTGGTATTCTGATGGAATATACAGATATCACTGTTAATGTTAAAAAAATCTAGGAAAAAATACATTTTGGGAAAAAGTTCAGCACCACATACATTCATCAGTTAGCTTTTGTTTTTGTTAAGAAAAACACTTGCCACCAGAGTTTATATTTGTAAGTGATGAAAGTCCTTCAATGACACTGAATAGCTAGTATTTTTGTAATACTGTCAAAATTTTTTATAGAGTGCTTCATGCCTGACAAAAAAATTCAAAATGGCATGCTTTGAGACATACAACATGTGCTATGGATTTAGTTACAGTTAAACTTATTTCCCAGTATAGCTTTTTTCAGCTTTAAAATAATTTTAGGTATTTAAACATTACAAATACTGTGTTTTTTTCTGCAGAGACATTTTACTCATGCTTTTTTTTTTTTACTTCTCTTTAAGTTAAATCATGTTACTATAAAGATATATAATGTAGAATAAAAGAAGTGTTTCCTCATGGATTTAAGCTGTTCCAG
The DNA here is from genome assembly GCA_013400915.1 of Pardalotus punctatus. Taxonomy (NCBI): domain Eukaryota; kingdom Metazoa; phylum Chordata; class Aves; order Passeriformes; family Pardalotidae; genus Pardalotus; species Pardalotus punctatus. The sequence continues at coordinate 465,217 of VZTX01006692.1, forward strand.
TCTAAAAATTGGAACAATAATTACCATAAGTCACACCAGTATGTCCATGGCAGGGTGTCTGAAAGCAAACACCTAACTTAAAAGGTATCTAGGGCAAGGTCTAAGTGGTTTCTGACAAGAAAACCACTTAAGGGCAACATTAATCACTGATACCCCTTAGACAGTCCAATCTGTAGGTTATTTCCCAGCGCTCACTCAGCAGGAGATATTGCAGAAGTTTGCTCAGTCAGACAAAATTTTTATGAGCGAGAGCTACAAAATAGAGCTGTCAGCTTGGCAGAATGTGAAACCAATGTGTCCCTGTATTTGTTCTCACTGAGCTGTTTGGCTTGGGTTAAACAAAACCAAGCACAGAAGGGCGAAGCTTTCTCTGCATTCCCCTACAAAGGAATTCACTTAGACCTTCTTATCTAGCTACTTATCTGTTTACCTGTTTGTTTAGCTATCGTTTAATGATCCATTAGTGTCTCAATAGTATCACAGCAGCTTCCAGAGGTGAACACAATCTCAGGACTGCAATAAACTCAGAGTGCTGTGATCTTCAGTTTTACTTAAGTATTAGACTTTGCCGACAAAAAAAAGAGTACCTTAAGTCTTTAAAAGGTCCTGTTTCAAGATATAAACATATGCATCTGAACATAGGAGTAAGTAATGTGTATAAAAATCAGCATCTTATTACATTATTGTAATGCAAACTGTGAGCTGACAGTCTGTGTGTTTTGTAAAACGTGTAACTCAAAAGCTACACTTCATCCTGGGCTTTCACCTCCCCCAGTTTGCAGCACAACAGTTCTGTCAGAAAAACTCAGACAAGGCCACACTGCTGTGCTGCATCAGGTGAGCTTTTGTTCACAGATCGGCTGGACTAAGATGAGCAGTACAAAACTGAAGTGGGTACAAAAATAAGTTTATCAAGATGAAGGTCCAGTCAATAATCTTTGTCTATTTGAATATGAAAAACCAGAGAAGGCACAGATCAGCAAAGGAAGAAGTGTAACTTCAAGGATTTCGCATTAGTCTCATTATTATTTATAATACTACCTTAGTATTAATTAATTCCAATTAATTTGCACTTGGAATTATCTTGTATAGAAATCTAATCTAAATAGCTTGAATGACTACAGATCACATTACTGTGAAAATACCCTTTTTCTACTGTTGCAAGGTGACTTGATGGGTGCTTGCATCATTTTCCAGACTGACATTTCTGCTCATTTCAAGTCTGTTCTCCAAAATGCAATTTTAAATTAATCCTTGTTCTTAGCCTTGAGGGTTTTTCTGTGAGCATCACTGTGCTCTTCACATTTAGAGTATCATCTTTAAATGGGTTATAAGTATACATCCTTAGGATTTTTATAGAGTGATTGCTCAGTTGCAGTTACTAAATTTTTGAGTTCAGATTTCTGACCTGTATTGGTTTGTGTGGTTCAGTTTTTAGTTGCCCCATGTCTTGCGCATTAATTATTTGTCTAATATATTTTAGATCAGATTCTATACTAGTATAGAGAGACCATGTAATACCACTTTTGATGAAAGAACAAATATCTTCTCATATCAGCAGTTTATAGATGGATGAAAGAGAAGACTTTTTTTAAGCATACCATGGATACTTATAAACATATAATTGCTTGATTTTGTAAACGTATCATTTATGTAGTTGTATCATTAATATAATGCAATATGAGATTGCTGGCGTTTGTTTGTTTTCTTTTGGGGAAACTCTTTTTCTGTTTTCTCTTTCCGTCTTTGTCTTTTCAATCCAGATTTTCTTTGTGAAAGGCTTCTAGAATTCCCATATACTTCTGGCCTTCTCAATGACTGCATCTTTCTCACATGCCTTTTGGCCCACTTATATTGTGCTCAGGAGGAACTGCAGATGTTCAGGCTAATAATCTGAAATGTCTGGTATAATGACAGCAATGTAGGGTGAGACCAGTTTAATCAAGGGATAGCTTAAACAGACAATTTTAAGATCAGAAGGTACACTGAAACTCCTAGGAGAGTAGGGTCTTAGGTGAGGTGTGCAGACAACAGTCTGGAAATTGTAATAGTAAAATGTGTGCTTGTGCATGGACTAGTAGGTGTGGCTTAAGTTAGGATTTCTTTGCTTTTTGGAGGATTCAGAGCATGTGACTTTCCCTACTGGCATCAGCTTCAATGGCTCAACTGCATATTTCCTCACGTTTCTTAGGGTTTGTCTGTTTGTTCACTTGAAACTTCATCTGAACTGTGTGTGCAATACACATTACCCTGCCTAGATGAAAGTGTGTTCAGCCAGAAATATGTCTGAGCACAAAGTGTGTACAACAGCAACCAGGGTGTCTGGGGGTGCACAAAAGCCTGTGGGTTCCCCTCTCTTCCGGCACTAGTGCCGACCTGAGGGCACCTAAAAGTGCAAGTTCCCAGCAGAAGTGAGGGAATGTTTTGTCTGTCAGCAGATCTACATGGAGTCTTATCTGTTTGTTAAGCTTTCAGCCTAATCCGCCCGAAAGGTGTTGTCCCTGTTAGATCCTGTTCCCTTCAATCAGGCTCCTGGGAATTGAGTTGCAGCCATTAATCAGACCCATCCGTACTTGCCACATACCAGTCAGCTACTGTGCTTCTCATTGCTTTAATTTCCAGTTAAAAAGGCATGTATTCATTGAAATAGGAATAATGTTTCGTGACAAATAATAATTGAGCATTTGCTGACTTCTTAGTGCTTTTCTTTGCAGTCAGGGTAATTTCCACATTGTGTCATTGCTATCAATAATAGTTATCAAGTGGCACCTTCAAGCTGTCTCACCCATTTCCCTTGATGGTCCATTGAGCAGTGGATATTCCTGATGTGTGACTATTGCAGAAACACCTGAGGTATAATAACTCTACTCATGCACTGTGAAAATTCAGTGTCCAGTAGCTGTAATTATGATAGTAACAACGTTCAGCTTGTTCATTACCTAATTGACTTGAACGATTCTCAAACTGTAACATTTGTTTTAACATGGTTATCTTGTTGAGACATAGGGGGAAATGTAGTCTTTCTACAAATAACACATGCAATTGATATTAAAAATACTTCACAGTTTAACTAAATATTTATTCCCTTATCTTAAGCTTCAGTTTTATTTTTATAGTACCTAAGGGGTAAATAAATATATTAATAAAATGAAGTTACCTGAAAAGTAACTTAATTTCAATGACTCATACTTGTTATTCTGAAATAGCTTCCATAATTCCTTATTTCCTCATCTCTGAATGTCCATTGTTTTCTTATCTATAACAAATTTTATTTTGAATTTTGAGGGAGGAAAAAATTCACTTTGACATAGTGATAAAATTGCCCTTCTCTCCAGGTTTAGAATTGAGAATGTCTCTAAATGGATTTTTTTAATATAGACACAGCTGGCAGGTTTGTGAAACTTGACATAAACTTTATCTTCTTTATTGAGAATTAGTCATCAGGGGAGTTTAAAGAACCTCATGGGATGTTATCAATTTATTTCTGAGCATGTCTGAAGGACATCTGCTGAGGCTGTAGGAGACCTGAACAAAGCTTCACCTGTTCAGAACATCACTGGACACTGCACATCCAGCTGTCTGCTTTCACGCTGTTGTTGTCCCACACACACAAGGGATTTGTGAATGTCTCCATGTATTCTGAGAAGCAATGTCTTCCAGGAAATCTCAAGAGGCAGAAAATTGAAGTTTGATGTCATTTTGAGAGATGTAGCAATTTTTGTTGAATTTACAACATTTTAATATTCTTCTAAACAGAAGAGCAAAACCCTGGCACTATATAGCCTGGAAATACCGATGTTAGACAAAAAGACCAATAGAATATACCACAGATATGTATTATTGGCTTCATATTGCAGTGAAAAAAATCTGTATGGGTAGTGAATCAAAACAGAAAGATGTAAATTCTACTACTTTCCCTTAACTTACATCTATTGAAGTACCTCAGTAATTGCTTTCAAATACAGCAAATATTAATTGATTAAATACCAGCTTCAAAAACACATACTGAAGATAACCTAAAAAATTGATCAAATAAAGTCAATTAAACACAAAGAGGCAAATTTATACATGTAAAATAAATGTAATTTTTATTTATTTCCTATCTGCTGGTGTCTAAAAGAGTCCCAGCAAGTCTAATCACATGCTGAGGGGGCTACAAAGAAATGTAAATTAAAGCAGAAAAAGAAGGAATTTGTATAATATTCCTAATAAATTTAAAACATGGAGTATGTTCCTTTTTTGGTCCAATAACAGATCCAGATTATCACTGTGTGATAGTAGCACATTTTGAAAATATGTCCTTTTTTTTTAAAATATATTAAAGAATCGGGTAAGAAAATGGCTAATAGTGTGAGGAGACATGATGGACGTCTGTAATACATGTGGAACTCAACATTATTGTTTTTTTTGGGTACATTGGTTAAACAGTAGTAGTCCAGAGATGCACAGACTGTTACAATGCAGCCATTAAGTTTCTATCTAAATTAACCTGCAAAAGGGCCAGATTTGCATTACCCTGAGGTAAAATAAAAACTTATATGGTGTCACTTTCTTTCCCCTTTAGCTATTCTCATATTTCTATGGAGGCATTTAATCCAGAAATTTGTCCATCTTAGCCTCCAAGCAGTTATTTACTGAATGTTCCCTGTTCAATGTCTAAGTCCCTATAATGGAGAATTGTAAGGCATGTTAGCAGAATTACACCAAGCTGTTAAAATGATGGCTGTTGGAATAGTGATTCATTCCTGGTTATATGTCTGTGGGGTGTTCTTCTGGTTCATGTTTAATCTTTTTTGTTTTCACTTCCAGGAGCTGGAGTTTTCTAACCTGTTTGCAGTCCTTCACTGTATCCACTCATTCTTTGCAGCCAAAGTGGCTTGTTTGGACCCTTTGTTTGTAGGCAGCCAAGCCACAGCTTCTGCTGCTCCCACAACTTCTGGTACCGGCAAATTAAAGTATACTACTTGACATCCCCCATGACAACACTGCCACTTAACAACAAGACATAAACATGTATAAATATTCATAAGATTTAGAACTTTGGTGAACCATGTATGTGGAAACCAATCCTGGAGGCAAGACATCTTGCAGCATCAGCAGATAAATGGTCACGTGGGATCATAATTTCATCTCGGTTCTGCAAGACATAAGTAAATAATCCTAGTCAAAACCCCAGAATAGGAGGGATATGCTTTTAGTATTATCTATTTGTACTTACTTAGTGCTTTAAGCAACACTGGAAGCAAAGGAATAAATGGCAAAATGAAGCACTTGAGTATTTAATAAAATTTTCAAATTGCTGTAATAATACACAAATAGAATTGTCATTTTCCTGTTTTCAGATGTTTTTTATGACAATATGCTAAACTCTGACTATGAACATAATGCCCTATCATTATATTCTAAATGAGAGCAAGCAGCAAGCGTATAGTACATGGCGACAAGAAGATAAGCATGAAAAGGCATTTGTGTAAGTATCTTGTCAAATAAGAAAGCACTTTAAGCGCTGTTCTAAATCCAAACTTGTGTTCATACATGGAGTCATGCTACTTTTTCCATTTTGTTCTCTTCATCTAACATCTAACATCTCTTCATCTGGACTGATACATTAAAAACAAAACAAAACAAATAAGTCACAAAAAGAAAAAACACTTTTTCATGGGTAAGTCCCTCTTTTTCAAGTAAAATTAAAGGCATAGGGATTTAATTTTAATTATAAATTAAGTGAAATTACAAAAAATATTGTGTCATCTATTTACTTCCTCCTTTTTTTGTCAAGAATTAAATACTGTAAATCTAACAGTCTTTGTTCACAAGATTTTGAAATTATTTCAGAAACAACCCACCTAATATATTGTTGCCATAGTCAACCTTGTTTTCACATCGTAAGTAGAACTTCTGTTCCACTCAAGCTCTCAACGAGTAGACATTTTACATTATGCTTGAAAAATTAGTTCACCCTTTGAATTCTTAATAAGTTACTTTTTGTATCTATTGATAGTAAAAGACAGGAATAAATTGAATAAACTGTAAAGAATAGATTACACAATGAGTAATTTCTTTGTTTGTTAAGACCACTACATCACTCTGGATCAAGTACTACTTCCAGAGTATCATTTAATGATGAAATATTAAGGACTTGTAAATTTAGAATTAGTAACTTTGTTTAACTGCAATTTTGCAATATAATTTAATTTTGTGCTATGACACACACCAGTGAAGATGATGGAAAAAAGGTGCACATTTTCAGTAGTAGTTTGTGGAGTTTCTGTTTATTTTATTGAAATAAAAACTACCTTTTTTTTCCACCCACTTAGGCTTGTTAATAGCACTTACGAGATAGGGCCCCCATCTCCCTTTTTTAGCACTGACTAATTCTGTCACATCCCTTTTTATGTGTTAAGATGATTAATACTTCAAAAGTGAAGCCAGAGGAAAGCTTATCCAAATGGGAACAATACAAAATGCAAGGCAGGGACAAAAGATGAATGAAATGTAGGAGGAAATCATGTCTCTGTTTTTTTGCTTTGCATTATAAATATTTAGATTTACATGTGCAAGAGTCACATTGCTTTGAAGTATAGCTGATCTAACTTGATACTTGTTCCAAATAATCTGAAAATATTTGGGGGAGGGGAACTCTTTTATCACTTTCAAATGTCTTTTGGTATACACGTACTTCCTATTAGTACACCTCCAAGGGCTACACATTTATTTTCCATCCTAAATTCAGTGGAAAGATGTAACAATCCAACTATTAAATGCTCTAAGGGTGATCAAAATCCAGCATTTTCATAGACATCATCATGAGCTTGTTTATAAGAATTGTCCCTAAATAAGCGAGTCACGTCCTGTTCTCTGAAGGACTGATAAAACTACCATGGCTGTCCATAAGATCTCGAGCTTGCTCCTGAGAGAGTACAAAGCCCTGATATTTTGAATCTAAAGCTACAACACTTTAAGAGGTTTATCTTAACAATGGTAACTCAGGCACTGTCCTTGTCTAGAAAGCATGTACTGGAAACACAAATTTTGGCAGAGTGTTGAGTGCTGAAAACAGAAGCCTGATATCTTTTAATGACAGTTCTCAGTGCTCCCAAATAATCTCCTCCCTCTCAGTGTGTTGCTGTGGCATTCAGCTGTCACAGTGTGGCCATGTGCTCACACCTCAGTAAAAGCTCTGCTGGCAATAGCGGAATCTAAACTGGTCAGCTGCTGGTTGAACGCTTTTCCTTCAACCATTCATGTTACGTGTGGTTGCATCACTGAATCTGAGAGCTGCTTAAGAGACATGCTTGAGTGTGCCCAACATTTACCCAAACCAGCAGAAAGTATGTCATTGCAAATTTCTGTAGATGAAGGGATTCCATTATATGAAAGCCCCCTGCAGAAATTTAGACAAAAGTGCTCATTGTGCAGAATGGAGCTAATGACATGAACTTTGGGGACTCTGCCAGGGTATCGTGAAGATCTCTGTCAAGAATTCTGTTTCTAGAACACCTGCATTCATCACTGAGACTTTTGCAACTGGGCATTAAATACAAAACATTTAAGAAACACATTAGCCTGTAAATTGATTTTTTTGGTTTTTTTTTTTTTTTTTTAAAGAGGCAAGCTGGTGGGGCTTCAATAATTTTATTTTCAAGAAGGAAAGTATTATTGAGAGAATATAAGATGTGATAGCTTTGACTGCAGGTCAGTGTTGATTTGTAAATGCAGCAGGGGTTTGTGCAGTGACCTCGCAGAATATTCAGAGGTGACTGCATCCAACCTTGCCCTTGTAGAGCAACTTGGTCAGAAATTCAGTCTTGAACCAAAGAGGCAAAATTTTAAACTCTGTGTTATAATTAATCCTGAAATAGCAAAATAAAATTTACAAACATATTAAGTGGCTACATTTTTCATTTAAATACCTGCAAGAGGTTCGGATTGAAAGCATTGCAAACTTCATACACGTATGTCAAAACTCAGGCTTTATGTTGCAGCCTGTCATTTCACATATATAATGAATACAAGTATTTTTTAAGTCAACACAGCCCATTGACAATGGAAAAACAGAATTATAATGAGCCATCAGCTTTTGCTAAAAATCTGTATGCAAGTGAAAGCAAATATTTTTAACAAGTAAACAAGTAAACCAACCAACTGGTAGCATAATATGTAATTTGTTCTCTTTATGTCATGATATTTTCAAGTAAGTTTAATAAAGAAAATTCTTTATAGTACTGTGCCTATTGAAGTGATGTTATATAGTATACCAAAAATATGTACTCTTAAGTATAACTAAATATGTTTGGGTTCATTTGCTTTGCTTTATGATGGGAATTTTAAATTATCTGATCTTCACAGAACTAATCATATGCTAGGTTATAGTGTTAGCATAATTTTATCACAGAACTGTTACCAATTTGAATGCATTTTATTCTTGATTTAATCAGTAAATGAATATGTTTCATTTTCTACATCATTTTAAAAATAACAGTTACAGATTTTCAAAAGAGCTTTGCATTCCAGTAGCACGAAGGCACCTTTGAAATAAAAATCAGCGTATTTTTTAGCTGTTGGCCTTTTTATTATATGAAGTGCAACAAGAACTTTGTGGAGAAGAGCTAGTTGTAAGTGGGTTATTTTTTAAAACCAGACATTTAAAGTTTTGTCTATTCAAACTAGAATTATTAAGAAAACAAACCAATAATATACAGTATCAATATGCTTTGAGAAAAAAAAAATCTTATTTTTTAAATTAGTTCTTGATTCCACAAAATTACATTTATTTCTTTTAAACACAGAGATTTATCAGAACACCTCAAAGTGCACAGTTAAACGTGTAGTTGTCAACACTGCAGCCTGTTACTTTAAATGTGATTTGGTTTATTCGATGCCTTAAGATGTTTCTTGTGTCAGATGAAATGTTAAAAAAGGCTGAAGATCTTGAGAATGTACAACTGCTGCCCTTAGAAATTCAGATCAGGTTTCATTCTTTCTTGGCAATTCCAAGAAAGCTTTTGGAAATTTTATTAACATTGAAAACACTAATCCCTGCATTTCACTTTCCATTCCTGTACATGGTAGTTTGGTCTCTGAAAAAGTGTAGTGTCTGGAAAAAAAAGTTAAAGCTGATTTTATGTTCTCTCTCAGGCAGTTTTGAGTCTAAGACTCACACGTCTGACCAGTTCAGTATGATGGGAAAGATGAAAGACTCACTCAAGTTCCCAAAATTTAAGTACCTGTCTTAGATGCCTGAGGTTGCACTCAATGCACTTCAAAAGGGAGACAGAAGGTGGGAATGTAGCTTAAGATCTCTGCAAGTGCACATGTATGTGTCTCTCTCTCTCTGTTTCTCTAAGGAACTTGAGGTGCTTCTACTTTAGTGTTTTCATTTTATCAGGAATGTGATTTTTAAGCCAGGCTCCTGCCTACAGCCACTCATGTGATTCTTCTTTTCACAGAGAAGTCTTTAAGCAGGTGTGCTGTTTCTTTCAGGTTGACACTAAACAAGCATCCCATCTATATGAGTTCCAGGTCCTGATGGGCTTTCAGACCATCCAGCCCAGCTGGAATGAGTCCAGAGGAAAAAACCCTCTGAGATGCTAACAGCAAGACTGCCAGGTCCTGGTGCCAGCCATTTCTGTGGCTGTGGCAGCTGCTGCTCCTGCACCATGGAAAAAAAGCTAAAAAGCTGACCTTCACAGTGTAGCCCGCCAGAGCTCAGTGCCTGAAGGGGGATGCTGTGCCATGGCAAGGGGCAGAATGAAGCTGAAAAACGCTGGTGCTGTCCAGGGCCGGTTATTCTGCATCACTTTTCCCTCACCACACCAGGACAGTATCGGCTGCAAGCAGGCTACCCCATGCTGGCCAGCCCTCTCCCTGCTGCATCTTTCTCCCCATCTACCACAAACACACACATGAATATTGGCTCTGGGATCCCTAAGCACACCTCCATGTTCCCTCACTCCCATTGCTCAGATGCAAAACTGTACTTAGCTACATAACAGAGCCTCTAAACCTCGTGCCAAGGGACAGTGTTAAGGATTATGACAAGGGCAGAAGAGTGCTTGAGTGTGTGATTGATATTCAGGTTATAGCAAATAAACTCATATCTGTGCTTAAGTGCTTTCCTGACTTGGAGGGTTCTTAATGGCAATTTTTTTTATTTTCCTGGAATAAGTTCTACAGTGTCAACACATTTCTACTTGCTTGGCTCCATTTTCAGGAAGTTTAGCAGAGACAGTGGTTCACATCCTGTTGGAATCATAGAGAAAAACATAGAAATACTGGAATAAAAAGAAATTTCTGTTCAGATTCTGTATATTATTACAGTACATTACATAATATATTGAAATATATTGAACAATGTAAAAACAAATGCTTTCGCTTACATTTCCTAGTCAGTTTTCGCTGTGGTATTCATACCTTCCACTTTCAACAACTTTCTCCACAGGAATCCCAGCTGTCCGTTATAGAAATTCTTTTACTATTCAGTATATACTATTATATGATGCAGAGTGTATGATGTATGTGTGTGTGTGAGTGTGTGTGTGTCTGTGTGTGTGTGTGTGTGTGTGTGCACGTCTATATATTAGTATATACTAATGGAATATATTCAGTATATATTAATGAAAATTACGTATTAGGCACAACTGTAAAACAGAAGCATACATCCATGAAGCTTTACATTTAAAAACTTATAATACTATAAAGAAACATGTATATTAGTTGAAGAAATGGCTATTTTTGCAGGACATGCACAATCTGGATATATGATAATAAATTGATAAACATTAACAGATTTATTATTTCATACCTCCAGGAACTTAAGGTTTTTTTAAATTATTCTTATCCCTTTAGCATATTTGCAATATATGTCATAAATTTTAATTTGTTATGGATAAAAATGACTGAAAAAATGTAATAGAAAGTGCTATATATTTTATAAATATTAAAAAAATAAGAAAATATATTCAAATTATTTATTTCATTTTTAGTTAAAGTTTTGTGATTGTTTGTAATATGTATTTGTGACAAGCATAAGTCACCTAGTTGTTTAAGATCATTAATGTACCACTAATAAAATGCTATCTTCTGTTTTGTTTTTGTTATGCTTCTTTTTGTAATGGAACATAACAGAAAAAATAGAAAATAAATACTTTTTTAACTAATCTTTTGCATTCAGTCATACAGTGTATGAGTTTTATATCATTGAAAGCCAAGNTATATTAGTTGAAGAAATGGCTATTTTTGCAGGACATGCACAATCTGGATATATGATAATAAATTGATAAACATTAACAGATTTATTATTTCATACCTCCAGGAACTTAAGGTTTTTTTAAATTATTCTTATCCCTTTAGCATATTTGCAATATATGTCATAAATTTTAATTTGTTATGGATAAAAATGACTGAAAAAATGTAATAGAAAGTGCTATATATTTTATAAATATTAAAAAAATAAGAAAATATATTCAAATTATTTATTTCATTTTTAGTTAAAGTTTTGTGATTGTTTGTAATATGTATTTGTGACAAGCATAAGTCACCTAGTTGTTTAAGATCATTAATGTACCACTAATAAAATGCTATCTTCTGTTTTGTTTTTGTTATGCTTCTTTTTGTAATGGAACATAACAGAAAAAATAGAAAATAAATACTTTTTTAACTAATCTTTTGCATTCAGTCATACAGTGTATGAGTTTTATATCATTGAAAGCCAAGTCTGGGAAATCAAGAAAATAATTGGAGAATCTGGGGTGGTAAAGTTATTTCCCAACAACTGTTCATGTAATAGAAATAATGACACTTCCTTACTTGTGTGATCATTTCTACAAGGCCTGTCACCCACTTAATGCCTGACCAGGATTTTGGAAATATTCGCCTCTCCCCTGGCTATGAAGATCAACCTACAACTACCACACAGCCACCAGATTATTTTGCCATTGATATTTAAATGATTAGTTTTGGTTGGAATTAACCTAGGCTCAATATTGCAGTGCCTGAAGGTATTTTTGGTACATCTTTGAAACCAGTTTTCAAATGGTGCTGCAACTACTAGGGCAAAACCAACCTGGATGAGTTTCATTTTGTTTTTTTTCTCGTGACTGAGGGAAGAGATGTTGGAAGATGGGGAGTCCCTGCTTTTATTGAGGGACGTTTGTACCTTTTTGACATTTTAGGGTGAGAGTCTGCAGTGCACATACCAGAGGCACATTTTTGATGCTTATTTTGTTCTCCCATTGTGGGGAAGCCAGGTAACAACAACAGTGTCCCTTACAACAGTGTTGCTGTCACCTTTCTGAGCCCTTCCAAAAGCACTCCCTGGGGCTTTCTTGGACCTGAGGCTGGGCCTTCCTCAGCTCTGTACTCAAGGAAATCTTTGGTGACTACAGCCCTTTCAGCATCTTGAAGAGAAGGAAAAAATATGAACTAATTATACATGTGATGAATACTTTGTGTTGAAAAAATTCTCAGTCCTCATTCCCTGAAGTGATTAGGTTGTTGTGGGTTAGCAAACATACATAACTCTGCCACATCAGTTAGGTTCCTGCATCTCAAGTCTGTTTTTATACCACATTTAAGTGAAAAGGTGAAAAAAAAAAGAGAGGAGAGAGGTCTTTGAAAAAAGACGTGAAAAGAAACATAAAATATTACAGATAGGAATACCTTGGAAGTAGGTATATTCCAAATGTGCAAGAATCCTGTTGTAGCCACCATTTTTATTTGCTGATAAATATGAACTATATTTTGTATTAAGAGCATGGACTCACATGGGACTGGAAGGTTTGTTTATTCTGGAAATACTTATCTTCTGAATTATCATTTTTAATCTGTCATCATTTACGTCTTCCCCAGAGATTTTGGCCTCAAATGAAAATTCTTGTAATCAAAATTTCTTAAGATACAGTCCTTAAATAAGATTTTTTAAATTCATGGTTCTTGTGTTCCACAGCTGGTATACTTTTACTCCAAGTCCTACAACAATTTATTCTTGCAACATTTTAAATTAGTTGTGCATCTGACCAGTAACAGCTAACAAAATATAATATTTGTGTCTTTTCAATGATAATTTTTTACAGTTGTCTAGTCTCTGTATTTCTGTATATTGACAGTAGCTATTCTTACATTTAACTATCAAGTAGTATTTTTTTAAGCAGTTTTCAAACACAATCCCCTTTAGAAATAGAAAACTATATCCTTTTAATTTTCTAAGCAGAAGCAAAATAATTTATTCTCTATAGTGCTATGGTTGATATTGCTGTGCATTTGTTCAGAGAAGTGAAGAAAGAATTTCACTGTGGTGGTGATTCAATCTGCTTTCTCTGAAGATCAATGGGATCAGTTAGGCGGACTTTCCCCCTTAGGACAGTGAGCCTGAGGGGGAAGGAGTTGGCGAGGCTGGGGAATTCCCCACACTTCCTGCCCTTTGAATTGTCCTTCCAAACTTTGGTTACACCCCTTTCTCCTCCTACCTTACACCCCTTTCCCCGACCAGCTATTTCCCTATGCATGAGGTTGTTTTAGTATGCATTAAGTTCTGAAAAGTTCTGTGTTCTCTGTGTCCCCATTGGCTTATTTGAATGTCCTCCTCCCTCTGTGACATTGCATTGGGCATTTGCAGTTATGTAATCTTTCCCTATTGGACCTTCCCTATTGCATCTTCCCCCTTCCGTCTCCCTTAAAAACTCTCTGCAACCGTCCCCCCTTGCTCGGTTGTATCCTCCCTCTTGCCGTCGAGCTCTCTTGTGCTTCGGGCAGGGAATAAAGATACAAGTTGCAGGAAAATCTGTGCCCCTTCTCTCCTTTGCCTCCGCCTGCTCGCTCTGGTAACATCGGCAGCTGCCAGCCCCAGCCGGGGTCTGAAGCGAGCAGCTCCTGTCAGCACAGGGGCTCACATCCGGACAAGGACACGGGCGGCCTCGCCTACCCAGGTACGCGTGGCTTGACGCCTGCGGTCCAGCAGACAGCGTCATTTCTCCATACAGCAAATAATGGCATTTGTTGGCTCTGTGCTTTGTGTACTTTAAATGCACAATCCTCAACACTTTGAGCAGAATTTTTTCCCAACCCTTTCTTCTATGTCATCATGTACAGCACAGATTGCAACCAGACCGGGCTCAGGACTCCTTAACACTGTGAGAGCAAAATTATACTAGTCTAAAAATGCTTCCTCACCAGTCTGGAGATTTAAAACTTGAGGCCATAAGTGGAAATTTACTCTTTTTCCTAAAGTGCAGAGCATAAAAGCAGCACCAGTTGGCAGAGGGTGTGTGGAAGCACCATCACTCCATATTCTTCTGGTTTGGCCTTGCAGAATTGTGAGCATAGGAGATAGTAGTTTTGTTTTTCTGGATTACATAAGATACAACCTGAAACTTTTTAAGATTCTTTTTTTTGCCTCAGTGTGAAGGATTAGAAAGGCTTTTACTAGATGCAGAGATTGTCATGTGAAGCTATCTCTAGAAACTGAGGCTTTAAAAAAAGTTTTGAAAAAATAAAGCTCTATCAAGTACCATGAGCTTCAGTGAAGAGACAAGAGGGAAGGTTCTTACACAGACAGATCCAAACTCTAACCTTTCTCTTTTGAACAGATACGATATCCTTTTAGCTAGATGTCTTTTTCTTTATTCTTTTTCTTATTTTGCTCCAAGAGTCCAGTGAGGGAAGACAAAAGGTCTCAGAAAGGTCAAACCCTTTAACTGAGGCAAGGAAGCGAGATAGTGGTCTTTGCACTGCAGTTCCACCAAGTGCAGCAAAGGCTCTGATCAGGGCAGGATCACAAACAACTTAGGTTCTCTTCACACCAGAAGACAAATATTTGAAAGAAGTGTGAAGCTGAGGCCTTTCATCATTTCACAAGAATCAGGCTACAGTTAACATGGAAACTCAAAAGCAAAAGGAGAGCTCATGTCTGGGTGATTCATGCAGCTGGAAGCAGTTCCACATGGGCATGCCCAGCTTTCTCCCTGACAGGAAGTTTGAGGGACTCAGTACTGGTGCACTATAAGAGAGATCTGAGCTGGGTGAGGAGATTAGGGCAACCTTGTGATCCTCCTACAAAGGACCAAGGGGCACATGAGATGGCAGGGAAGTGTTCAGAGGAATATGAATTTAGGAAGAACTGCCTGAGCTACTGTATCTTATTCAGTTTACTCAGGCAGCAGTGTCGTATAACCCCTTTGACAAATATTTAAACTTCCTCTTAAAACTAATTAGGCTTTTTGGCCCTCTTCCTCTTGTTGGAAAGCTTTCTGGAATCTTACTGCTCTGATAGTTTGAAACTGTCTTCCAATTTCCAGCCTAAACCTGTTTGTAACTAGTTTATATCTATTTGTCTTTGTGCCAGTATTATCCCCTAATTTAAATATTTTTTTGTAACCCTAGTGTCAGTCCCCTGTGTCCCCTCCTCTCCTTGATATATTTATATCATAAGCAATCATATGCCCTGACAGCTTTCATTGTGCCTTAGTGCACAAACCAGGCTCATACAGAAGATGTCAATGCAGTGCAGTGCAATTTTGGTGCAGAGAATCCTGAGCTATTGCTGACTCCAGCTGATCTGTCTACCTGTTGTGCTGCAGCAAGACCAGCTCAGGGCCAGAAGCAGTTCATCCACTTTAATGCACTTTGAGATAATAAATACAGCCCATCAGCACCACACTGTGATGTACAGATTCCAGAGCAGATAAAGTCCATGGCGGCTCAGGGCTTTCAGCACTGCTCTTCTTCATTGCTCAGTGCAGACATTCGCTAATCAGGCTCCCTGGCTTGTTTCCATACCATCCTAATGGGATGCAGTCTTACTCTAAATCTCTTCCAATTTTACCTTTTTCCCAGACTGTGACTACTTCTGCACCTCACGCCATGGTCCAGATATGATCTCCCTTATGTCCTGCCCTATGGCCATAATATTTGTCACTGTCTGCAAACACTATGACTGTTAGCATGAGTTATTTCTGTGACTGCATCACACTGGTGAGTCACAGGCATCCTGTGCAAAGCTACTATATCATGGAGCTACTTGCTCTTCCAGTCCTGTGATCAGCTCTCAGCACATCAGTAATGAGGATGGGCTATAGGAGCAGGTCCGTTTATCACCCAGAACATAAACTAGGACTTTGTCTTTTTTTCTCCCTACATTATGGGGAAGGGGAGGCAGAGAGAAATGAGCCATCATTTTAAGAGTTAGTTTTCTGTGAGACAGCTCCAAGGGGTGCCACGGTAAAGATGCAGATTTGGATGTGAATTCTTTGTCTTGGAGGCAGATTAGAGGATTTATATGCCTGTTCTAGCCTTTCCACATCTTTTGACTTCCAGCCATGACTAAATAGAAGAAAATAAAAAGCCCTGAAAAGGGCAAAGGAGAAAGAATGAAAGGTTCATAGGAAACCTTTTCTTTATGGTCTTCCAGAGGTAAAATATCTCTAGCATTTATCAAGTCTAATTCCATCTTTGCAATCAGAGAGTTTATTTCTGAGTGATTTTTTTTTTTCTTTTAACCCCTGCAGTTGAATTAAATTTCAGCAGCCTTGGCTGGGACAGAATTCCAATGACAAAATCAGCACTATATTCTATATACTTCCTTCTGTTTGAGCCATAGAAATCATATTTTTCAAAGCTGATTCTCACTTTAGGTGAGCAGAGCTTTTGGAACACAAATAGCACTATAAAGAATCTAAAATATTCAGTGTGTGGGGTAATATTACCTTTCTTTGTGTTCTGTTTTCTTTTTAAATATGAACAGGTGAAGCTCAATGAATCAATGTCATTTCCTTTTTCTTTTCCTGTATATAAATTAAGTACTGTGACTCCATTTATTTTGATTGCTGTGTGACTATTATTATTGGCAAAGATTAACTTCAGGCAGGGGTCAGGGAGTTATCTAAGTTATTAATAGCTTGTGCAAAACAACATTTGTTTTAATGAACAGGAATATTAGATTTTAAGTTCATATATATATTCAGCATTAGCTTTAAACTATGACTTATGAGCTGCTTCTATGGAAAAAAAATAACTCCTGATACACAAAATATCAGACTGCATCATAGCAAATACATAAATTTGGCTAAACTTAAATCAAAAACAGTGTGGTGGCTGTATTGCAAAAAAGATAGATGACTGTTTAAAGTGGTCTTTCACCCTTGGCCAGTTGGCTGCTGAGAGGATTTGCAGCTGAGCCTGTGAGCAGGTTCATGAGAAGTCTGTAGTCCATGGGTATAAACTGCTCAGAGGAAGGCAGGTCTGTTACTCTGTCCTTCACAAAAAGACCTGTGTAAATCTGATCCTTTCTAATCTCAGTAAGGGAGGGTTCTATTCTTCCACTGTTTTTTCGGAAAAAAAACCTGTTTTAGGAATATTGGCAGTCTTCATTCAGTTGATGCATGAGAGGGGCAGAAGAGGATCTTTTTATAAATTCTTTATTTTACTAAGATTTAATAATGCAATTCTTGTATCTGGGACTTGAATAAATTATTTTGTGTTTTATTATCTGGCAATGCTTTAATTAGAATAATTTTATTCATCTAATCATGATTCTTCTGCATTTTTCCCTCATATATCTGTCAATTCCCAATTCTGTTCCACCACAAGTTTTATGAGATGGCTTTAGTAATTTCAGTATTTCCATTCCTTTTTTTGAAAAGATGCTACATTCAGCTTAGATTGGTTTAGTTACACACTGTTGTATTCTGAATAGTGCTTGAAAAAGGCAGGGGGGAGGGAAGGGGGAAGATAGTGTGTTTCAGTACAGATAAAATTATTAATGTTCTCTGTAAAATTATAAATCATAATTCTTGATTTTTTAAATGTATACAATATTTAAAAGTATTGTCAGTGTGACTGCATTTTCTTTTATGAGTTCTGATACTTTTTGTATATGCTAAGAATTTTTTCCCTTGGGTTGCAAATGCATTTATCTATGAATTTATGTTGAATCAACCCTGCAAAGTATTGACTTGTATGTGAAGTTTACTGAGGGTAAAGTATTATTCTGAGACCATATGCGACAACCCGAGACCAAACAAAGCTGCAAAATTATGCTTACTCACTTTATTTCTAATGCTTGCTTTGCATTTTGTGTGAACATGTAATCAGAAAAACTTATTTGGGATGTAAAAGAAAATTTGAGATGCTATAATGCAAAAGCTGTGTACTTTCTCATGTTTTGCTGGATTCCAGTAACAAATGACCAGATGAAAGTCTTAAGTTCCATAAGAAAAAAAGCTGCAAATCTCATGCTTTTGGAATCTCTTCAGGCAATCTCTCTGGTCTGTGTGTGCTCTCTCTCAAATAGTCCCTGGGCCCTAGCAATTAAGTTATGATATTTTCATGAAAGAATTTTCCTACAGCTGTTTAAACTGATGACACCATTTGCTAATTTTTTTTCAGCAATAACACTGGCTTGTTTGTTTTGTTGTTGTGATTTTCTCCTAATGCCTTGCTCTTTTCAACACTTTCATACCCAAGGATCCTAGAACAGATAACCATCTCCACCGGAAAGGGACTACTTTTGAGCCAAAAATGTATGTTGGCAATGTGTCAAAGCTTATAGTCTGAAGTCCACTACCTAAATCTATTCACGTTTGGAACTGATTTTCAAGTACCTTTGAGACAACAGAATCGGTTTTCAGACCTATTTCAGATAAAGGCCTCCACTTTTTTCATTAAGAAAATTACTTAAGAAGGAAAAAACTAAAGTATACCTTTTCTTCTAGATTATTTTATACCAGTGGCAGAAGCCATTGTGTACAAAATACAGTTCACTTTAAAACACAAAAAATAACTTTTTCCTTTATTTTTATACCAGTTCTGTAATAGTCACAATTAAAATAAACATTTTGTTAACAGATTGCCCTAAATATCAATAACATTATTTTGTGACATTACTGTGATGTTTCCAAGGTGTTTTATAAAAAGTAGGGGCTGTAAGGTAAAAAAATGATTTATGTGCCAGTTTTCTAATTTTATGCCTTTCCAAATTACAGTAATTGAAAATGTTCCTGCTCAGCACATGGCACTGTAAGTCATGAGAAGGCAGAAACTAATCCACTCTCACTACTAAGTTTTTGTGTGTATCTGGGCAGATTCTTTCCAGTCTGGATATCAAGTCCTAGCCCCAGACAATGTTCCTTTGAATAACACAAAGTTGTCTTCATCGTTTTGTTTTTGTTGGCAGGCTTTTATACCCCCTCAGGCTAAACTATTCCATGAGTTGGCAGAGGCCAGAGGCAGCAGATCTAATAGTTCTGGCATTATCTCTTAATGACCCTTTTGTGGGCTATCATGAGTCATCTCCTATTTTCTGCTTTATCCATTGCAGACAATTCCAAGTCAGAGGCACTTAAATCAAAATATTTGTATAGAAACCACTGGGTCAGTCTACTGAATTATCAAATTATTTTAGAGGAGCTCTAGGTGAGTCATAGCAGCATCAATGCATTGATGAGTCCAGCAGAAATCAATAGCTCTCTGCATCTGCTCAGCAATATGTAAAAATTGTCATTGTAGACCCCAGAACTGGGGCCAAAATTTGAAATTATATGTAATTATTTACTTTAGTCTTACATTTGATCTTGAAAATGTAATAGTTCATCAATATTTTAGAGGTCAGTGAGAGTCAAACAAGGATAGTAGCTATAGGACAAGATCCTAAAAGATTGTTTAGCATACAGCAGGATCTCCCTAAAAAGCCAGGATGGTTTACTATCTCATAAAAAGGACCATGTGAGGAGTGGTTGAAAGAAGAGTTTGGATCCTTTCTTTCTCCTCATAAAGTTTAATTATATATTTTAAAACCACCAAAACTTCAGTAATATATTAAAACTGCTGCTTCTCAGCCAACGAGAAAGAAAGGCACCCTGAGTTGTGCTTGAAGGTCTACCATTATGTAAAAAGTAGTTACTTAATTTTGCCTCCAGGGTTTTGTGGTGTACATATTGCCAAGTAAACCTCTAATGTTATAAGTGAGCACTTGCTGTAGGATACTGATAAACCTTATTGTAGTACAGCCTCTTACCGTCCCATGATTTTGAGGATATATGGAACAGCATATATAGTAACAACATGGTATGAAAAGAAATATCATATTTTACTGTTGTCTTTGGCAAACAGTGTAAGTGAGCAAGAAAATATCTGTAGTCTACTTCACTAAGGCTGCAAAAGTTGATCCCAAAAGACAGGTTCCCAAACTATGGATCTCAGCTCCAACTTGAAAAAAGTATGTGTGATGATAAATCACAAAACAATTGGATTTTATTTTGGGAGAAAGTCAATTTAGTTAGCTAAGTATGGGACCACATATTGGTAAAATTTTCTCTAAGTGGATTATTACCAGAAAACGCTGGGGGAACTCTTTTATAAAAATAAAAATCAATTTGCAAATTTATTAACACAGTTCTGCAAAACTACTTGTTTCTTTTTTCTTCCTTTCTTTTGAAAATTGTTTTCTTAAGATAAATATCAACATATCTAGACAATAGAATTTCATAATAATGTGCTTGATGTACTTGCTTTATATCAAAATGTACATCTGCTATATAAAAATGTTATATCAGAATGTGAGCAAACCTGATATTTTATGTGACTTCATATATTGTCACATCTCCCTTGTAAAAGGAGGACGTCAATTCTTATTGACTTCAAGGGAATTCAGTTCAGTTCAAGTTTTCAGTACTTAGAATGAATGCCTCTGGTTTTTTAGATGTTTATTATGAAGTGATAGAAAATTGCTATCTAGTATAGTGGCAGGGTATTCAGCCAACAAAGTTTCTCAGTAAAAAGTGATGCTGGTGATGTAAGCAAAGTGATGCTAGGGAATGTTCCTGGGCACTGGGACTGAACTATTTTCACTACTCAGTTGTTATGTCCTACTTACATTGTTAAATGATTGATTAAAATGATCCCTGGCACATACCTGGCCCAGGCTGTCTCCAAATCTGTTCCAAGTGGGATTAGAGAGTGTGCACTGATCAGGGCCATTCATGGCTAGGAGATAGAATGTCATCATCCTGTTCTGGAGACTGAAAGAGTGTAGTGATATGTGTGAGGGCTACTCAAGGCCAGCTTGTCTTAATTCCAGAAGACAATATCAGGCATGTTTAATTTAGCAGGATAGATGTAGCCTTGGAGACCTTTTCCTGTGTATTAACAGAAATCCACTTCAGAAATCAAAGGCTTAATTAGAACCAAGGCATTAGTTTAATTTATCCCTGTCTACTGGTATTTTAATGTGTTTGCAATAAACCAGTGCCTGCCTTGTCAGTTTTGCATTTCAAATGCGACTGTTACTGTCAAGGCTCACAATGTGTCTTCTCTTATGGAAACATCATGTCAGACCTTTCTTATGGGGAATTATGTAAGTTTGAATTTTGTCTCTCCTGCTGCCGCAGGGGCATGAAACATTAAATCCATTTGGATATATCAAATTAGAAGGGTATCTTTCACTCCTCTGGAAGATGGAACAGCCTATGTTATCTGTTTGGGAGCAGTTTCAGGAAAGTCTTCTATCCCATTGGGACAGAAGAGAAATAACCCCATAGATGGCTCTGATAAATATGCTATCTTGCCAGATTCGGGATATGATATAACAATAATGCAGTCACGGAAGACTTTATAAACAATTTTTTTCCCTGGTCCCATTGGATCATTATCAAAGTATTTTAATTACTCATCTAGGGAGATAAGTAAATTCACTGGAAATATGAAGCAAAATTCCATCACATTAGTTTTCTTCAGAGTACAAAATGACTTTATGATACTTGTAATCACATTAGAACTTTATTACTAACTATACTGTAAATCCTTTCCTGCTTAAGTTGTTAAAACCATGCAATAATTTAACAGCTTGCTCAACAACTGCACAAAACTACGTATTGGGGTGAGTCCAGAGGAGGGCCACCAAGATGATTAGAGGGATGTAGCAGCTCTCCTATGAAGAGAGACTGAGAGAGCGGGAGTCTGGAGAAGGCCCAGGGGAGACCTTAGAGCAGCCTTCCAGTAGCTAAACAGGGTCGTTGTGCCTTTTGGAAGCTTAATGTGGAAGGAGAGATAGTACCTAAATCTCCTCCTCATGCCACTGTCTTATGATATGTTACAGACATTTTTATTTAAGAATGGCTAAGAACAGCTCTAACATCCCAGCAGGCTTGTGGCTAAGTTAATATCTCAGGTGTCTTGAAATCTGAGGAGCAATTTACAAGCTTCAAGCTATCATTTTGTCTTAACCTGACTGTTTTTTGTGTGTTGGAAGCAAATCTGAATGGGAACAGTTATTCAAGTGAATATCAAAGTCCTCATAATTGAAATTTTAAATGAGCATAACCAAGAAATAAACCAGCATGTGTTTTGCATGAAGAGTGTGCTAGTAATTGTGACATAACTTTAAGTGTTTGCTTCAGAGGCTATGAACTCAGCTACTTTCAAGCAGCATTTTGTCTTAATTTCTACTTACTTTCTGGAGGAGAGGTACACAGTGGTTTGTGGAAAAAACAAAGACATAAAAAATAAAAATAAAACCAATGGGCTAGGGAAATTAGGCTTTTACACAGTAGATGGTTTTTAAATGTTTATGGTACTGGCAATAAGCTCAAGCTCTCATCAACTCTTATAGGACACTGCTGTTACCAGTCCCCAGCGGCAGGAAGAGTGGAAACACTAAAAGAGAATGGTTTTTGGCAGCGGCAGCCCATGGAGACTTTTCTTTTCCATGGCAGAGCCATGGTGCCACAGATGCTAACAAACTGAAGCAGAGAAAATAATCTTCTGCCACTCTGCAATTCAAAGCCTCTGTTGATGTTACCTGTGACCAGCAGATAGATACTGAGTAATGGGAATGCAATATATCCAGTCACTGTCTATTTTCCCCACCTCTCCAAGGTGGATTGAAAAGCAGTAAGTGATAGTTAGTATAGATTCCAAGCTCCCTTAAAGTGACTGACAGCTGGAAAGTCAGATTCTGTCTGCTTTTATTGTAGGGGAGCATTTACTTATTAGTATACTTCATTAATTAATAAGTTGTATTGCATCTTTCCCCTGTCTATTCCTAAGCCCCTTTGCTTGGGAACTGAATCACGTATTTTTTCATTTATGGCACCTGCAGTCGAAGCAGCTAAGGCAGCAAATCGCAAATATTTGAGCTGTGGAGGGTGGACATGAATGTGCAAATTTATTTGATTCCCCATTTTCTGGAATGTACTGTAATTTATGCTCTGAATTAAAGAATAGATGCACTTTCCTGTTTTCAAACTTGTATCTGCCTTAAGGATACGATGACATTTACCAGTTTTTCTCCTGCATATCTGAGCTGCAGCCCCATATGTGAAAAGTACTGTGACAGCTCCATTAGTGAGGATTTTAACTGATATTGTTAAGATGTTTAATGGTGTGCATGGTGTTACTATTAATGGAAAACATGAAATTCTTGATAGGTTCGAAGATGTGTCAACTGTAAGAGCTCAACTTTTACAAAACTTTTGTGGCTAATTTATTCGTTTACAACACTGAACATTATTTGTGTCAATTTGAATGCTCATGTAAATATCACCTTTTATAAACTATGAGCTTTTAAGCCCAGAATAAATATAAAGGAACATGCTTCACATAAATCTGAAAAATAGCAACATAAGTCACAGAATGAAGAGACATCTGGTGCTCCAAATGATGTTCGAAATAAAACATTTCTTTTTATTAAAGGATGTTCAGTTCTAAGGTTTTTAACTGAGTTAAATAACTTAACCACCTGTAAAAAGCATCACAGAACTTTTGTCTACCACGTCAGTATTAAAGAGAAAACAGAGCAGGAAAAAAAGAAGATAGAGTATTTATTTCACAAATAAATGAAGATAAAGGTAATTTATTGCAATATAAATTAAAAATTAAATCTGGTAACAATGGAATTTTCACAAAAAGTTCATAGTATCTGTCGATGGCCATGGCTTCCAAAGGGAGGCACAAAAATTTTGACGTCTTTGTTATTGATGTTTTATGAACCAACTACCAGACGAGTATACTTTTAATCCCCTTTTGAGGTAGGATCTAACACTGAAACATGAAGCTTTATATATTGCTAAACCTACATCAATGTTCAATTTACCTTTGAAACGATGTATCTTTGGTCTCAATGTCATTATGTTCTGGCTCATCCTGTTGTTCGATATTCATTGTTCAGATTTTAAAGGAAGACATGATTTGGTGCGTTTAAATCTTGTTGATCAATCCTATGTCTTTAGAGTGTAAGACAGAATAAAAACTCCCAATTTATCTTCTGTAATACATATTGCTTACATGTATTTTCAGCTTTTTTTTACATTAATAGGTAGTAATCACAAGATACCATACCTTAAAACTAAAGAAAATAAAACTTCCAAACCCCCGTAAAACCTCGTGTTGAAAGTAAAGTATCAATATTGTAGTACTAATCATGCTTAAATGCTACTCTATTTAATTATATTACCACTTTCTGCTTTGTTACAAAGGTCTCTTGTCTTATTCAAAGCACCAAATGAGCGTGTCTAATGAACGACTATTCAATATCGTTGAATATTGAATAGTAAAAAGAAAGAAACCCAGGAAAATTCTTTTTTACTCATTCAGAGTCTGGTTCATGTCTCATTTACTGCATGCTTTTAAAATCCACTCTGAAGAGAGAATTATTAAGTCTCCTGGGGTTTCCACTGTTACCCATTACTATAATATCTGAATACTGCTGAAATACTAACACATTTATTTCCATAAGATACTGAAATATTGTTAGCAATTTTGTGTATTTGTGGACAGCAGATTGAAGACAGAATTATTAGAAGCAAAAATTGTACACTCATTTGGTGGCGGTCTTTCAGAACAGTTTAATACTTTCCACAACTGCAAGTGCTCAGGGCAGAACTCTCTCACATCAGTCACAAGTATACACACTTGGAAATTTGGAAACAAACCACTCTGAACTAATTTTAGAAACCCAAGATGAAAGTTGCTCGATACAAAAAAGGGTTGCATAGGTTTCAGTGGCCTTGAAAGAAAGCTATCAAAGACAGAAAGAAACCAGTTCTTTACTCAGAATTAATTTGCTTCAAAGATGAGACCATCCTTTCTTTACCAACAGGGTTATCTCATATGTGCCATTTCTTTCCATGGCTACAGCAGAAGAAGCATCCCCTCTTCAGACAGCTTCAGTTCCTAAACAGCACTGTTTTACTGCCATGGGGTGAAGCCTAGCAGGAAGTACTGTTCAGTAAATGACATCTTGACTACATATTCCCAACTATAACTTATTAGATGATTATGGTAAGTGCTGGGAAAAAAACTGAGCAGAGATAATTGTCATGGGAGAGGCTTGCCCCCAAAAAAGCGGAATCGTATCTTCTCTGTTTTAATGGTTTAGATTTTCACAGAAAAGAAAAAAAGTAGCAGAGGTGAATTCTCAGTGATTTTACATCCATCTAAAGTGCTTAGGGCAGGACACCAGAAGGTTACAGTGAGCCAGGTAACAGCAGTTCATTGGCTTTAGGTACAGAGAAAATCAGAGATTGGCCTGGGGTGACAAGATGAACAAATATTTTAATAAGATGCACTTTTTTTCCTGACATTAATTTTTCTGACTACATTTCTGAAAAATATATTCTCCTCTGAATCTCATCTCATATAGCTGAACTGTATGAAAAGCTACAAGTATACGTGAGGTCTTACCATATGTTCCTGTAGCTCTGTTAAAATTTTGTCTGTATAATTCTCTGACCTATTAATTTTGCTAATTTTTTTAAGTGCATTCTGTATTTTTCAATCTCTACTGTGATATTCAAGATTAGTCCATAAGAATTGTTTAGGAAGCACCCTTCCAAACAGAATATTCTCTTTTTTTTAACTTCCCTGCTAGCAATTTTACTGCTCAGAAGGCATTTCTTTCTTCTTTGCTAATATATATGAGGGTTCTGACCACAAATCCCCACATACCTTTGATTTCCCTTATAGCTGCTTAAGATTAGAATATCCATTCCCAAATCTTTATCATTCTCCTGCCTTGTCCCAAGGTTTCAAATTTTTACTTACTGACAAAAATTTTGAATTAGCGTCAATTTACCTGAAAATAACTAAAATAATTCCTATAATGAGCAATATATTAGTAAGGTCTCATTTATTGTTGGGGGTTTTTTAAATTTTTTATTATTATTATTTTATAGGGGGGTGTTAGCATTTTTGGAATAATTGAAATTAATTAAAACTGCTAATGCTGTTTTCTAAAGAAATTATAACATTAGTATTTTAACTTTTAAACTGTCAGCAGCCACTTCATGAGCAGCTGGTGTAGAAATGGAAAACTCTGAGAGGGCACTGAGGACAACTGGAGCAGGAGCTGCAATTTGTACTATCCATTATTACCATTAGAGCATACATTAGGAACACACAGATTTGAATATCTTTATGGAATGCAGGCTTGAATTCTGATATTCCTGCACTTTGGAATAATGAAAATTGCAGACCACCCTTACTTCCAGAGTATGAGTATCAATGTTACAAAATTATCTAATTCAGACATATTAGGAAACATTTTGGTTTGGGCATTTGAAGGGTAAACACATCCTTATTGCTCACAAAACCTCAGGATCCTGGAAATTTTAGTAAGTATTCAAGCTGTAAAATTCACCAGGGCTTCACAGCTTCCAGGAAAGCATACCAGTCTTCAAGTGTAGCTTAATTATATCCAGGCTGCATAATGGGACTGGTCAAGATGTATCACCTTTCCCCATCTGTTCCCACCTTTTCCTTACCTGATGTCCTAGTTTTCACTGGAAGTAAATCAAGATATGTCACAGAAAGAAAAATGGTCTAGCAGGTCCACGCCCAAAATAGTGAGAGAACAGGAATTGAACATCCCACTTAAACAACAGCATTAATTACATTTAGGTGGGGAAACAAAGTTGGTACCTTCATATTTGGAAGCTCTGACAGCAAAAAACATTTACCAAAGAGATCTTCCAGAGTTGCAGCAATGAGTAACTTGGTGCTCAACTCTTTGTTGCCCCAGCACCTAGCTGAATTTCCCTGGACTCTTCTTTTATATGTAGTAGGAGTATGTGAATAAGGTTGAAGCATAAGGATTTTCATATTATTCTTTATTCAGATGAAAGTATAATGTATTATTGCCTATTTAGCTTGTGACTCTCTTAAGCTGCAGGGTTTATTTCTGTATGAATAGAAGGACATGAAAAGGAGACCTCTCAGGACTTTGTGAGGAAAATACACGTCTTAGGATGTAGCAATCTGGAAATTCTTAAACAAAACTAGAATCTCTCAAGATGTCTGTTCTTGAAGAATGGCTTTGTTATGGCCTGCATTTCCTTCTGTCTCCTTAAAAATCATCTCTGTTTCCATGGAAACAACAAAAAAAAACTAGAAAGATCAGGTAAATTTGATAGAGGAGCAAAAAAGCTGTTTGTGTGGTAGTTAGGTAAGTCCAGTAAAGACTTGAACAAGCAAGTAAAGAAATCAGTTTCATAATGGTAGGCAAATCATAATTATAAACCCAGAATAATACTCAGAAGATAATCCTGACTAGGGAGAGCAAGAAAAAGTAATTGTGACAACAGGACTATAAAACCAAATGCAATTGTGAGTGTTCACCTCATCCGGATATAGACAAACTCCTTAATTGCATGGTTTGAAGAATAAAATATCTTGTTTTATTCTGCAGTTGTGTTTACTACCATGTAAACTACTTGCACAGTCATAGCTCAGGAGATTAATTACTTATTTAGAGATACTATTGTAACATGCCATAGAGTTGCTTCCATTGCATTCCTAATCCCTCAGGCAGATACCTTTATACAGAAGGTCTGGACTTTAGTATTTGGTCAATGACTTGCTGAACAGGACTCAGTTCCTACTAGTTTTCTTTGTGTTTTGTGTCAAAGAAAATTTTTTTTTTAACTTTCCTGTCACCATGAACTGTTCTATGCACACCCCCACCCCTACGCATTACTTTGCTGTCCATCAAGCAGCTGTTAGGTTTTCCAGATGTCCATGGTCTCCCATTATCATCTGAGGAGCTGAAGTGGATGAAACCAAAATTTTCAGAATGACCAGCACAGTCTGGCAGGTGAAAGTTAGTGAAGGAATATGTGGAAAGAGTAGCGCACAATAAAATATCCCAGGATCCAAGCATCTGATTCAGCACTGTTGGGTTTTTCTGACACCTTTCTGCAGCACATGGTATCCCTCTACATGTTTTGAAGATCAGAAAGAGCAGTATTTAATTTGGTAGATACTTGAAATACCTGTTAAGTGTGTTTGTCAGTGAGCACCATGAGGACCAAAGTGGGACTCTGACCAAACTTGGTCCTTAAAAGGCTCTTGACAATTTTCCCCAGAGGCAGAATTTTTATTCCTAGAATTAGTGTAAAATTATGGTTGTGGTAAAGCCTAGCTGCTCTGTCAAGTTGCTTTCCTAATGTAGACTGCTGTCCAATGCTACTATGTGTTAAATGGCTTTCACACTTGGACGAGCAGAATTTAACTTCCCTCATGTTGGTCTGATATTTTCCAGTTTGACGTGGAAAATTCCATACATGTGGTGTACACGGGTTAGGCTTGTAAAATCAGTTAAGCTTTCTTTCTAGCAGAAACTTAACAAAAGTTACAGGCAAGCTGTCATACTATTAAGCAAGGATTAGAACCCTTCAGATGATTCTCAAAAACTCTAGCAAGTAAGTTATCATCTATCTTTCATTAATTTATTTTATTAATGAGTAGAAGCATGCACTTAATTGAGGATACACCATAAAGCTCTTTCTACACCTTTTTGTAGAAATTACAGGCTTTTCTAGTAGAAGAAATAGTATTTTTATTCATATTTTCTCAGCCATAATAAATGATATTGTGTTATAGAATTTATATGTTTCATATATTTACTGCTATCCAGGTGGAAACCTCATTTTAGTCCATATATAAAAACATGTTCTTGCATGCTCTCAGGGTATTAAAATTAGGTTTTTATCCTGGATATTGCAAGCGACAGTTTTCAAGAGCAAAAATTATATAACGTGTAAGAAATCACCCATTCTTTGAAAATGAAATGCAATTCTCAGTCAGTGAAGCTGAGACAGAAGAGTAAAATCCCTGGAAAATTGTATTTTACAACAGTTTATCTCATTGTTGTGTTCTTCAACAACAAAAGTGAAGTTATCAGAGAAACGTCTTCTATTAATACAATTTATTCTCTTTGACAAGTACTTTCCACACCCTTGAAATGCATTTAGCAGTAATTACATTACTTATTCACAAAGCATTTTTCATTGTCAAATATACTAAAAAAGGTAAACAATGGTTTTCGGCATTAGCCCCACTATCTAAACATTTTTATTGAATTAGCTGATGAACATGACATTTCATATATCTAATGGGCAAAAATCATTCTGTTGTACAGCAGAGTCGAGAAGACTGGTGAAAGATTACCTACCCTGCAAAAACTTACCTCCCCTGTCTGCTCTACCTCCCAACTAGAACAGAGGAATAATTGAATCAGAAATATGTGCATTTAACAGCTACATGTAATAACTGTCAAGGTACCTATCTTACACCAGGCTTGTAGCTGTTCTGGACATTACTGCCATTTTGAGTTTCCTGGTTCCCATAGTCACACATAGGAAGAGTCATGGGAGGTGGAGGAAGGAAAACAAAAGGGATTGCATGGTGGGAGAAAGCAAAGCCAGGTTCCTTTGCCTGGATCCTGAATGAGTCAGACAGTGCTACAGCAAACAAACAACCAACAAATCCTGAAAGGTCTGAAAATTGTGCATCTCATTTTGAGTAAGAACTCTGAGAGAGAATCTGTAATGTTCTTCCTTGTTTGGGTTTTATTATTTCCTTCTGGCTACATCATTTTCCTTGCTTAGCACATCAGCCTTGATAGAAAATGTTCATTTTTCTCATCCAAGAGTAAGTTTGAAAGCATTCAATAAAGAAATTAGAGATGTAAGTTCGAATCTCCCTGGGCAGACACAGGACCTTGATTTACTGGGCAAGGTGAATGTTTTAGGCTAGCAGGAAGTCATGCAAACAATGCATTGCTTCGTTCAGTTCTGATTTTGGCTCAAACAGTCCACAATTAAAGATCAGACCTATCATTGGGCTGTACAGTGAAGTAATTTAATCCATACAGCCCTGTTTGGATTGTACGTGGGGCCAACAAATTGTGAGCTTCCTATTTGTAGTAACCAAAACTAAAATACTTACAAATACACCAAGAATCTTTTATGCAAATAGTGTGCAGACACCTAAATGGCATTTACCTGATTAGTGTCCCTGATGAAAGACAAACAAATGCCAGATGAGGAACACTTCAAATAGCTAATTATTCTTTGGAATCACAAGTGCGTGTAATATAACATTCCTGGAATGTCATAGAAAATGTCATTGTTTTCTACTACACTAATGAAGTGTCTGAAAATGAATTGCTGGGAAGAGTTATTTTTCTGCAACTAGTTCAAGATGTCAACAGTTTGAATTCATGTCTGTTCTCTTGTGGAATTATTAAATCTGTGTATAATGTCTGTTTTTCTGTATGCTAGATGGGAGAATTTTGCACTGCTAAATAGAAATCTCCATATATTTAACAAAGTGCCACAGCAAATCAGAAAAGATGGAAGACAGAACATCTGAAATCCCCTTCTATTTTGAACTTATGTGACTACAGAGAAACGGTAGCTGTTTCCCACTACTTGTATTTATGGGTCATAAACCTTTCTGGACTTTGGTACTTAGAAGTCATCCCTTTAAGATATATCACAAAGATGGTTAAATTGTCCTTCAAGGAAGTTTAGAGTATTTTTAGATACTGAGTACTGGAATTCTATCAGACTCTTCTATTTCCACTGAAAAGACACTGAGAATTCTATTTTAATTAATGTCATGACTTGCCATATATGTTGAACTGGGTGATTAACTGCAATGATATTTAACTGATCTTAGACGAAGCTCTGTCAGTAAAGGAAGAAGAGAATGAAAGGAACTGAAAGATTTTTCTTTTCATAATATAACCACTAATTCTAGTAATTATTTTCTTCATCTGCAGTGTCAGATCACTGTTGAGAGTTCCACCAGTCAAGATGGAAATACAGACCTTTCCTTCTTTTTCACTACAGCTTTGCACATTTCACTGCCTATACTCACCCTCTAAATAGATGTCAGAGGGAATTCTTGCATCCCAAATACCTGGCTCTGTACCTGGTTCCATCAGAAACTTTGCCAGGCTTACAAGTGATCTGCCTGTGTTGCAAACCAATAGCTCAAGAGTTCATTTTTTCCCTCTTCTGGATATTGCCATCTCCAAGAACATAGATTTGATTAGTGTGTCACTTTTCACAAGTGAATAAGCTCACGCAGATATTGCCACATAGCTAGAGAATTTGGGATTTGCTTTGTTTTACTGGTCTGGAAGTGTACATTCTTTTGGGAGAAGCTGCCAATAGTTTAGCTGTGCTTACGATCTCTTAATGAGTCAGTGACCATAAATTTCCAGTTTTCAATGCAAGAGCTAAATAAAATGTGATAAAGCTTCTCATTAAGTTTTGTGGTAGATGGCATAGCATTGTTGTTTTGGAGAGGCTATATGGATGATCCTCTACAGATAACTGCTGATGGATATTTTTAACTTGTTAATTTTAGACAATTTATTTTCTAGCTAAGGAGACTACTGTATGCTCTGCTTCAGGATCTTGCACAGCATTATGCTGAGATCAAAGGCAGAAATACAAGTGAAACTTTAGTGAAGCACTAGCAACCTGTATGACTCAGATATGACAATTATCTAGAAAGAAGTAGGTCAGGAACTAATTGCATAAACCATTTGACAATGCTTTTAATATAAATGTCTTTGATAACTAGTCTTGTTACAACAGCATTGTATCTTGACTCGTTTTAAACTGAGGATTATCTCTCTGTGCGTGCACACTCACACATAAACATATATAATTTCAGGACCTAGTTAATGATAAGTAAAATACTCAGTGTGTGCTCTAACTAGCAACAAAGAACCAGACAAGAGAACTTGAGTAAAAGTGATTATGAAATAACAGATACTGTATGCTTTAAGAAAGAAGAAGTAATAACAGAAAAATGAAAACCAATAGATTTCAGGAGGACAAACTTCAATAAAATTTGAAAGCTGGCAGTGTTTCAGTTGAAAATCTATTCAATGGGGAAAAGAGAACTGGCAGGTTCTTAAAGAAATGATACTAAGGTCACAAGTGCACACCCTCCTAATGTAGAAGAAAAATAAGCTGTGGGTGGGAGATGAACTGGACCATGGCTACTTCTTTGACTTCAGAGAAAGAACAAATTCAAAAAGTAAGATACTCAGAGCAGAAAATAGGTCATATGTGAATGTATGACATGGAAATAGAGAGAAAAAATAAAGTACTTGGATGTTTATGTTTATAAGTTAGTGGGAATGGTATAGTCTCTACAGGTGTTATGAAAAAAGTTTAATGATCTTTTTTTACATTAGTCCTTAATAAAATGGTCAGTTTTTATCAATTGACTTATAGAACTAATTTCCCCATTAAATGTCTATGAGCTCAGCCTTCATTATAGAAGATTATACAAGCATAGTGAGTGCTTGGATAAGATGCTTTTAAAGGAAGCAGTCTGGAAGAATCCCACCCCAGAATGTGCAAGAAATAGCTTCTGAGTTCTCATAAGCCTTATGGGTTATCTTTGAGATCTCACATAGATCAGGTCTCAGGAGAATGGAAGAACATTTCTTTCTATATTTGAAGAGAGGAAAAGGAGGAAATACAGGCCTGCCAACACTCAGTACTACTACAAATGATAAAAAAACCTAACTGTGTGTCACTGGAAAGGAAAAAAGGAAATGAGTAGCAGACAAGATGGATTTGTCAAAAACAACATATGTCAAACCAATTTAATTTCTTACTGTGACAGGGCAGCAGACCCCATGGACAGGGAATAACCAGTGGATGTCATCTATCTTGAATTTAGGAGACATCTTGACACAGATTCACAACATCATTATAAGTAAGCCATTTGGTCTCTAAAAAAAAAATTGGAAAATTTTCTTAGAGAATAACAGAATAACAAAATGACATTGAGGTTGGAAAGTACTTCTTGAGATCATCTAGCTCTCCCCATGAGTCTCCCCTGTACCTCCCACTCCATACTCAGGCAGAGTCAGTTAGAACAGGTTGTCCAGGACCATGTGCAGTGAAAGATTTAATATCTCCAGAGGCAGAGACTGTACAACCTCCCTGGGAAACCTTCTCCAGTGTCTAGTTTCTCCCACACATCTTTTATTCAGATGAAGTTTTGTGTATTTTAGTTTGTATCCATTGTTTCATCCTGTCAATGAATGCTGCTCAGAAGCCTGGTTCCCTCTTCTTCATTGTCTCCCATCAGATCTATAAACACAATAAGCTCCCTCTGAGTTTTCTGTCATCCAGGCTGTAAACAGAATGTGAAAGAAGCTCTAGTCCTTTCGCCACCTTAGTGATCCTTTGCCAGACAACTCACATGTGTTCAAGTTGCTACAGCACTTTTAAGTTTCTCTAACCATGTCTCTGCATAGAATCATACACAACCAAGTTCTGAGATCCTGTGTCAGTCACATTGCAGAATAAATCTCAGTTAAGGGGAAAGAAAGAAGAAACTTGGAGGACAGTAGTTGATGGAAACATTACTGTCCTCACCTTCTTTCTGTACTATTCCATTGCCCATAAAAATTAAGTCTCCATGCACTTTAGACAGCAGTTAACTCTCCTCTTACCCAGTGTGTATTCAAAAATTGTGAGATTCACCTTTCCACTGTGCACAGTCCTATCATATATTTACACATGTTTAATCCCATCTCCCTGTTAGTCTATAAAATTGTCATATGGTCAGACTATCCAAAACAAATACCTTTTACTTGAACTAAGCTGAACGTGGTCCAGCTTGTCTGGACCATGCATGCAAAACATTATTAAGGTACAGGGATTTAATTTTTATTTTTTTTTTGTTACAAATATAATGTGCTGAAAAATTACTTTATTCCATGACCTTTGTCCCAGTCCAGAAGCAGCTCTAAATCAACTCATATATAAGTTTATTAGAAATATATTTGGAATAAGTGCAGCCTGATTTCTTGGGGCCAAATTAATTTTCCCTGTTAGAAGATGTAATTTTATTGTAAAGAATTAGTTTACATTTGCTTAGAGATTAGGAAAATTTAAGATTAAGATATGCAGGTCAAGTTTCTGAAAATTTTCATTAGCAAAAGGTTTCTTAGAACCATTTGCAGACATTACCTGAGCACTTGGTTATATTTAACTCATTGAAGATTAATGAAAAATAAGAGTCAGAGGACAAAAATGAACAGAAAATGCCACTTGCATCACTTTCAGAAGTTTTATCTTGCTTCTTTACTGTCATTAAAAATGTAGTTTAGAGACTATAGAAATTCTTTGTGACTATCAAAAATAAATATATATTATATTTTGAAGTGAATTTTAGAAAGAATTTTTTCCCTCTCTGCTTAAGTACTGTAGTATAGTCTGTATTTAATAGGGTCTATGAAAAAATGGGTTGTAGTCTTATTAGCATCACATCACAAACCAGTGTCAGCTGTCTCATTTCTAAACAATGGTATTACTCATAATAAATGTGAAATTCAAACAGAATAAGGAAGTCTAGGGCATGTGGGAAAAGGGAGAGGCCACTTGGGAGGAACATAGGAATGCTGTCAGAGTATGCAGGGATGTGACAAGGAAGGGTATGGTCCATTTGGAATTAAATCTGTCAAGGGGTATCAGGGACAAGAAGAATGAGGATTTCAGGGAAAGCCAATGTCAGTACAGTTTTTAAAAAGGGCATGAAAGAGGACACAGGAAAATACAGGCCAATCTACCTCACCTTCATTCCTGGGAAGTTGATGGGACAGACCATTTTGGGTGTCACCTCTAAGTGTGTGGAGAAAAGGAAGGTTATCAGTAGTAGTCAGCATGGATTCACCAAAGAGAAATGCTGGACCATTCTGTTACCCCTTTGTGATGGCACAGCTGGCTGGGTGCATGAGAGGACAGCAGCGCTCGATTCCAGCAAGGCATTTGATACTGTCTCCTCATAGGCAAACTCAGGAAGTGTGGGTTAGATGAGAAGACAATGAGGTGGATGGAGACCTCACTGACAGGCCGAGCTCAGAGGGTTGTGTTCAGCAGTGCAGAGTCTGGCTGGAGGCCTGTAGCTAGCAGTGTTCCTCGGGGGATTGTACTGGATCAAGCTGTCTTCAACGTAGCTATCAATGACCTGGGTGAAATGACAGAGTGCACCCTCAGCAAGGCTGCTGATGGTATGAGACTTGGAGGAGTGGCTGATATGCCAGAAAGCTGTGACACCACCCAGCAAGACCTGGACAGGCTGGAGAGTTGGGTGCAGAGGAACCTAGTGAAGGTCAACAAAAAGGACAGGGTCCTGAACCTGGGGAAGAGTAACCTCCCACACCAGGACAGGTGCAGAGGAGTTCTGCGGAGGAAAATGTGGGTGTCTGGATGGACAAGAAGTTACTATGAGCCAGTAGTGTGCCCTTGTGGCCAAACAAGATGATACTGGAGAGGGTCCAGAGGAGAGCTGTGAAGATAATGAGGGGACTGAAATGTCTTGCTTTTGAAGAGAGGTTGAGAGAGCTGGACCTGTTTAACTTTGAGAAGACTGGGAGGGGATCATATCAATGTATACAAATATCTTAAGGGCAGCTGTTAATAGGATGGGAACAGAATCTTTTAAGTGGTGCCCAGCAACAGGAAGATTAACAGCAGGTACAAACTGAAACACAGGAAGTTCCATCTAAACAGGAGGACAAACTTACTTACTTTGAAGGTGACAGAGCACTACAACAGGCTATTCAAAACCCATTCAGACAGGATCCTGTGCAACCTGCTTTAGCAGTGGGGTTAGGCTGGATGATCTCCAGGAGTCGTCCCTTTCAACCCCAGCCATTCTGTGACCCTAAAGTGGTTATAAATTTTCAAAATCCCTGTAACTTCTTCTCTTTAACTTCTGTATTTGAAAGTCTTTCACTCTTGACAGACTACTGTGACATGTAGGTGTTGCCTAAATTTTCAAGAAAATTTTGTCTTTGATAGCATATTGCTATCATTACAGCTGAATTCAATTACCAATATTGACACCATGGAAGGCCTTCTACAAGCTGCTAGTTATTTTTAGAAAACTCTTTTTCAAACAAGGCAATAAGTAATAACATGAGTGGATTCTTATTAAAAAGTGGCAGGTCTGTGAATATGCATGGAGTCAGACTGTGTAATAGTTGTAACTAAATGCATAGCTACAACTGAACTTTACTTGTGTTTTCACCAAACAAAAAAATTGTTATTGACTAGTTGAATGTCTGTAGTGGTCAGACTAGTTAAATGTATAGAGATTTTGGGTCTTGAGAAGAGTCTAAATTATCATGATTTTGTAGGATTAAATTATTTTTAAAATAAATATAGGGTATTTTCAGCCCTCAGAGCTCATGTGGCATGTATATTAAACTGGGGATATAACAAGTTATAAGGAAAATGTGTGCATATGAAAAAAAACCTTCGCTCTAATTAGGTTAGTTTTTGATGATTGATATCTGCTGCTATTTTTGTACTAGTCATTTTCTAGGGTTCAATTTCTCCCTTATGTATCAAAAATTATCTTCATATCCTCCCATTCTATTATACTTTACTGATTAGCATTTCCCCTTATTACATGGTCCTTCATAAAATTAGTATTTCTTAAATAAAGAGATGCCATAAAGAGAATAATAAGAGTAGCACTTTGCATTTATTACTAGGCTAATCCAAGTAGTGTATCTGTTTTTTTCATAGAGAACAGAAGCCAATTTTCCTGCTGAATTAAAAGAGAAAGAAGATCAATCTGCTGGAAAAGGATATAAAATGCTAGTTTTTCTCTAAAATAAGCAATAATGACTGCTGCTGTGTTTTCCATTCACACTGGGGAAACACATACTTACAGGCCAGATTATTGTTATTTTAGATCAAATGAAACAACAAAGAAATAATAAATTTATAAGGAAAATGTCTCCAAGTGCACTTGGGCAGAGTGTCATTGCTGCATTGTATGAGTATTAACAATGAAAATAAATCTGCTGGGTTTTGGGGGGTTTTTAACTTGGAAATTATTAT
The DNA here is from genome assembly GCA_013400915.1 of Pardalotus punctatus. Taxonomy (NCBI): domain Eukaryota; kingdom Metazoa; phylum Chordata; class Aves; order Passeriformes; family Pardalotidae; genus Pardalotus; species Pardalotus punctatus. The sequence continues at coordinate 502,380 of VZTX01006692.1, forward strand.
CCTTTCTGTTTTTTTTTCTTCAACTGTAGTTTCAGCTGCTTCCTCTGCTTTTTATCAGCTTGACTTATAAAGGGGTAAATAAGGAAGCAGGAAGTGTGGATAATCACCTTTTAAAGAAAAAAATCCCTTTAAATACTTGAGTCTTCAATGTGAGAAGTGATATATCTAAAAGAATGCTTCGATTTGATCCAAAAATTTGAAAGTACATACATGCAGCTTTTTTAATAGTGTGTGTCCTGTAAAAGAATATATATTGCATTTCTATATGATTTTATTAGTAGTACCTGAAGTGGTTTTTGGTATATTGGTACTGTACTTAGAAAGCCTGTTTATAGCTTTATATTAGTGTGAGAGTGAATGTGGGAGCTGAACTAAAAATGCTTTTTAATTTATCTGAAAAGACAATGTTTCTTCAAGAGAACTAAACAAAGACAAAAATCTTATAGTGTTGGCAGTAAGGGGCAAATTAATGCACTTCAGTAATTAATATAAAAGGGAGATAAATACCTCAGTTCAAACATTAAATAAAAATATAGACCAATATATATGATAAAATAAAATCTTCCTTTTGCCTGTTTAGCTCTTTTGGCTAATGTCAAGCAGATCTTTAATACAGAGTGCTCTAAGTTTATTTAACTCAACAGCACAGGCATTGGCATTCTCTTGACTGCCTGGTGACAGCAGGCTATGAAGCAAAACAAATCTAAACACAGACTACTTTCATATATAAAAAGCTTTTTATAAACTTTTTTAAACACTAAAAAATTTTAAAATAGTATCTCTCTGTTATTGCAGTTATGGAATAGAATAATAGTATGAACATAAAGGTGAATTATTTAATATTCCTGAAATTTGCTACTACAAAGCTATTTGTGTAAGCCTGAATCGTAAGTGCCTGGGGATGATTCTGGTGTACGCAACCTTTCATCTTTATCAGTTTACATCTAGGCAACATCAGAATGACTGGAAATTGCCTGATGCGTGTCGTGAGTTGCTGATTTTTATACTAGGCCATGTCCAGTTATTCCACTGTCCACTTCCAAGTCCGTTTTTCATCCACCTGATCACCTCAAGGGAGAAAAACAGAACAAAATTGTTGCATTAGCATTGAACAAACAACAGTTTCAGTTTTTACATTAGTAACACACAGCGAGATCAGTAAATATGTATTTCTTAGCACTGGGACTTTTTTAAGAAACCACTGCTAATTAGAGGGTTTATGTTAAAATATCCTGATCCAGGTAGCCTTACAACCTTAAATCTGGCAGCTGGTCTAGTTTTGCTCTGCAGGTTCAAAAGATAAGGCTTATGTTGCTCTAAAGCTGTACCTAAGTGCAGAACAAGATGATTAGGTATTCATCAGAGTAATATATCATCAGACTAAGGTATTCATCCATCTATTTATTCTAATAGCAACATAAATTAGCATGTTATAAGGGAAAACAATCCTCTACCATTAATAAATTCAGTCTTCCATAGCAAAGAAAAAAGACTTAGACAGAAAGAAGACTATTAATTGAATTCAGGCAGTTAAAAGTTATTTTATTACATTCATTAGGTTTAAATAATAATCACATCACATCACACAGAAAATCTGGGCAACGCAACTTTACTGAATTTACTACAATGATGGTCTCAATAAAACTACCAGAGATGAAAATAATTTCCACAAAAAAAACCCCAAAACCAAAAACCCCAAAAAACCAAACCAAACCAAATCAAAACGAAATGAACAAAAAAACCAAAAACAAAACCAAAACCAAAAAACAAAAAGAAATCCCAAAAAACAAAACAAAAAAAAAACCAAAGAAAAAGCCCCACAACCACTCCCCTCCTAAAATAATTTTGAGAAGAAACAAACAAAAAAATGCACACCCCAAAACAAACAAACCAACAAAATTGTTTAAAGGTACGTTTAAAGGAGAAGTGGTTGGCAGAGAGCATATAACAGAGACATTCTCAAAAGCCAGAAGGAGACATGAATAAAGAAGAGAAAAGCAATAAGGTGGGAACATTGTAGAGACCATTGGGACTGTGACAGTCACAAAAGAAAATGAAAATAGAGATATAAACCAGGATAAATCTATGTGAAAATTTTAAAGATAAGAATGTCCTGGAAAATAAAACGCATTACACTGAAACAACAGCCATCCATAATGGGATTTCTGGAATGAATAATGGTGTTTAAAGAAAGCAAGAGAGATTATGCAGCATTTTGAGTACAGAAGTTGACATTCTTGGAAATTGAATGGAAAATTATGTTAAACTCTTTGAGGAGATAAGTGACTCAATCCTAACATGGATTTTAATCCATTCTATAACTGGCATCGAGATTTAAGCCTTAAACTGTATTCAACTGATGTTTGTTGGTAGCAACTCGGCGTTAACACATACACTTATGCACTCTGTGGAAGAATATTTATATGGAAATAATGAGCCAACCGTTGCCTGTTTCCCTTGGCTATTTTACTTAGCGGGTTCATCTATTTCAAAATATGCTGAACAATCCATGGATAAAACTACGTATTACTGAGCACTCGCTTTTAATGTTCTGATTTCCTATTTGGTTCTGCACTATGGAGAATTCAAATTACTTACGACCTCAAGTGCACCCTCAGAATTTGTCAGCATTAAAGAACCAAGCTGTGGCCTTTGGAATGGGTCTTGGATCCTCAGTATAGAGCTGAGCTATGTTATATGATGCAAGATGGGCACTATGATAGCTTTTATGATGTTTCATCTGTATCATGAGACTCTTCCATGCAGTAATCTACAGGGTTTCTTTCACCATCTGAATTGCACTTCCACATCATCTCTGTGCAGTTTTGGTCATCACAGTTTTTCTAATTATATTTTTTTTTAATGTGATTGTGCAGCAACCATGATGTTAAAGGATGTATAGTTAATAGATTACCCTATTTAAGTGCATTTGTTATTGCAAGTGCTTGCAATTCAAAGATTATTTTATAAGCATCCTTGACTGAGGACAAACGTGTTTTGGATTTGAAGATGTCAATGGTTTTTCAGTCAACTAAATTTACATAAGATCATAAAAATTTACATAAGATCATCAAATTTACATAAGATCAACATCATATGAAGACCATCTCCGCCCATAGACTCAAAGCTCCCATGAGTCACAAAGTTTGTAATAAAGTTTTGATTCTGCTTATGGCATTTTTTCCTAGATTTGCTATTCAAAAAAATTTGTATCACTTGTACTGCACCAAGAAGAGAAGGATGATTGATTTTCTGTTCAGGGCTCTGCAACTTCATCCGTCAAATAGACCAGAATAACTTTGTCTTGTACCTTTCCAGGCAGTTGTCAGTTAAGGGATGCCCTGATGATCATAGTATGATGACTGATTTCATTTCCTTGCTCACAGATGCAAAATGATAACATCTTTGAAATCTTTTTGTAGGATCCTCAAATAAAGAGCACCAAGCTTTCTTTCCAGCTTGTGCAGATCTTATACTTTGACACTTGCTATTTATTTGTTAGCTTTCACAGCTGCAGAGATACTCAGTGATCTTGAAAACTGATCAATTATTTGAAACAGTTTGTAATTATCTTGCACTCACTGTATACCAAATGATCATTATGCTTATTATGTTAATGACTAACCCATTTTTTCCAGAAGCATTGTGTGACACTTAATATAAGCCATTTATTGACATTGCAGCAGAAATTTAATTTTCTGACTACAGACCATACAGAGCCTTGAATTCATCAGAAGCAAGTTGAAAGCTTTTTTGTCATCTGAAAACCAGAGTCACTCAGGTGGCTTTTTAAAACAATTTTATTTTATAAAATTTTATAGTTCATTATTTGGAATAAAGATGTTTTGCTTCGCCTGCAGAAACTTGTACTTTATTTCCTTGGATTATTTAGCATCCTGGAAATCTGGGCAGATAATCTGGAGACTGGGTGGTAACTATGAATATTCTGTACAGAAATGAGATAGACGTGGCAAAAATATGACAAACAAACAAGAAACTCCATACTGAATTACTTGGTGTTTTGGGGTTTTTTTCTCCTTGTTTTGTCAAAACTGGTGTAAAAAGACCCAAAAAACCCAAACCCACAAACCTGTACCACTTGCTTTTACTGTGCTGTTTAAAATCCCTTTTAAACTCCATATTTAGTGGATATATTAAAGCACAGAGTTTTGCCACCCCAAGACAATGGTTGCTTTTTTAACTCATAGCAGTAAATTTTGAAAGTGAACTGTGGAAATTATTCAAACATTTTTTGACCTCTCTTCAGTCATTATTTTATAAGATAACTATATGGCATATTGAAAATAATATGCTATTAAGAGGCATTAAAGACTTTTGAAACTTTTGAACAATGTAAAAGGAATTAGAATGAGCAAGAAATATAGGAACATGTTGTTTAACAGCATAATATTTGCACCTTTTGTTCTGATTTAATTTTTAGTAATTTCCAATTTCTAAGTAATAGCAAAAAGAGATGTAACCTGTTAAGTTAAATAGGAAGTAATACAATTATACTATTGGTCCTCTTTCTGCAAAGAGTTACATGTAGATTAACTTTTAAAAAATTTGAGCACTTCCATGGCAAATTTCACTAGTGTTTCGATTTTTATAAATGTGAAGTAATTTTTAATAGTTATTTACACTATTGATGGGGGTGAAAGAGGAGGCAGGAGCGGGAGATCACTAGTTTCCCAATAGCTATACAACTATAGCTATATATATATGTAAAATCTACACATCTTTTTAAGCTTATATCACTGCAGTAATTTTCAAGGGTTTTTTTTGCATTCATCCTTCAATAATTGCAGTCATCTTCAGTGGAAAAGAACATACATTTAAGTTCCTTTTTTATGGTATAATATAGCTCCAACCTAGCACTAAGTATTTGGAGCAGTGTGGTAGAAGTGAAATAAAAGAAGGTTATATAGTTTGAAGAGTATTTTATTTTCAGGGAGGTTGTATTTATTACCTAACTTTCTCTTACTCATGTGAAATAACCTTCTGCTGTGCATCCTAATTTTAAAAGGAAAATCTAGGCCTGAGGCAGAATCTTGAACAAAAAGTGATACATGACACATTTTATCTAAAATATAGCTCCAGGAGACTCTGGCTGGTGGGCACATCTTTGAATCCCTTAATACCTTCCTTGGGTCTCTCCTCTCACTGAGAGGGAACACTTGGGTATTGGTAACGTCATGCCAGCTATCCAAATATCAGTAATGAAATGGACAAGTGGAAACAAACAAGCAGTGAATTACTTTATTAATATGGGCCTGATGCTATGCTCTGGTCACCCTGTGCAGAAGTCTCAGTGTCCTTCCATCTGTCCTCACCCTGACAAAAACCCCAACTCTGAATCCAAGGTAGCAGCTTCTACAGAACTTCTTTGCATCAATCTAGATAGGGCATGAATAATGTTTTGATGGAACCATTTAAATCAATGTCATCTATTTGACTGCATTTTATATTTCCATCTCTGTGCAAAACGTGTCTATTTTAGGGCTATTTCTAATTCAGAATTAAAATACAAAGATTCAGTGTATGTAGGAGCTAGTGAGAAAGCAACTATAAGTTCATTGAGCATTACTTTAACATAGTGCAGTTTTAATTTAATTTAATTGCTAGTGTAGATTTACTTCAAACAGTAGAAATAACGTTCCTTATAATATAGCTTATATTGTTTCTTCATTTGAAATCTTCTACAATCAGCCACCTTTTAAAGACACACATGATTTGTTTCTGTGCAGTTCTGAGTTCTCTGAACTGTCATTTAAGTTGCTGAGAATTAAAAACATTCCACAGCTTAAAAGACAGAGTGGGTAACATCTCTATACATTTGTCTTAAATTCATTCTTTTGAGTCAGGATGATTTTATCACTAGTATGCTAAATGGTTATTCTTGTGAAATTGTGAAGTTGAGTTGTCTTGGCTAAGTTCATGAAAAGAAAATCAATGTTGCAAGGTCCTTAATTGTTTTGAAATCTTGACAATTACATGATGAGTTGAAGCATTTAGACTAGGGTCCACATGAAAATCAGTTTCTACATTCTCAAAATAAATTATGCTTCATCATGCACTCCCCTAAACAGCAATTACATGGATAGGTTTTCTGACCTGTTCTGCCTTCTCTATATTTCTAAACTTTTATTTTTTTATTTTTAAAAAATATTCATAGATATCACTTTGTGAATAGCAAACCAAGCTTTACCACTTTTTTTCCCTCTCTGTCTTTCTCCTTTTTTTCTTTTTTTTTCCCCCAGGCAAGGTTTATGTGATTAAAAGTTTTTTTATATCTGGACTCCATTTAAACATATAGCATACTTAAGGTATAGGTTTTTGCTACCAGGACTACCCATTTGAAGTTTTTTATGGTTTTGATTTAAAATTTCTAGGTTTTGGTGCTTTTTATGCTGTGATTGAAAAACAAGCAAACAAATGGCAAATCAAGCATTTAATAGTATTATTGCAGTTAGAAAGATCAATGTGGTAAGAAGTATTTTTCTAAGGAACCAGCTGATAGAGCTGTAAAAGTGAGCAATTTTCAGTCTCACTAACTTTCAGCAGGTCTGGACAGACAGATCAAATAAGCAGCTATGTTTAAGTTGAGAACAATAACATTAACTTTGGGAAAAGAAGGCATCAAGCCTCTCCAGAACAACGACAGAGACAGGGGTTGGCATCTCCTTGACAACCAGGAGTGAGATGTCAAAGATGGAGAGGTATTTTTTTAAAAAAATGGTTTTACTGTTAACTGTATGTTTAGAGATTGTAAAAAATATTGTGGTACACAGCAATTTCACTGGTTCAGTGTCGGTGTGTTAATTCACATTTCTGAAAGAAAATAATATGCTTATGCAGGATCCATGAAAACTAGTAGGGGTATCGTGCCACTTGCAAATTCTCCCAGCAATCAACTTATTAAGGACAGAAGCACACAAAGAACAAATAAGGACTGGTTTTCATACAACAGCTATGCTTTCTATCTCAGCCTTCAAAATTTGAATCTTTAAGGGAGAGTTGCAGGGAAGCCTCAGTAGATAAAGTGGAGAGTAGAATTCTATCCAATGTTAAAAACATCTGTGTAAAATGTTAAAACATAATATAAAAGATGCTGAGACTGGAGATATCACAAGTCCTGTTTTTCACATGCTGATAAAAGTCCATTCTCTCACAAATGCGGAGCTCTTTTCCACACCACTGCTGAACCTGTCATATTTTTGCTTGTGTGTATCCCCCTATGCCATACTATCACTAAATAATTTTCTACCTCAAAGTGTATGATGGGTTAGCGTAATTCACAGGTTAATGTTCCCATTGTGGTCTTGGATTGGCTTGATTATTTCTCTGTCAGAACCAGTGTGTGGCTCATCATAAGAATTTATCCATTTTTGCAAGTGTATCAATTGCTCAACTAAAGAAATAATTTCTTAATGCAAACCTTACCTTGATTATATTTTCAGATATGTCCAAGCATACATTCAGTTTACTTAAACATTTCCTACTAAAATGCTACTGTGGTCCTGCAGTCCAGTGGATCATCTGAATGACAGAGTGACAAACAAATTTTTAAAGAAATCTACGTAGAGTAGGCAAAAAACTGTACATAGTAGATACATATGCTGAAAATAATGAGCTATAAACAAGCAAATGTTCCTTTAAGAACATCTTGCATGTCTTGTGACTAGTTTGATGAAAACCACTGGATAAGAATAATCAGTTTCAGTCAAAAGAGTGTGAATGGTAGGAATTACTTCATACTTGAATAAAAACAAAAATGTCAGTACATTACATTACCCTTGGATTATATGCAGTCTTGAATATTAGTGCTGTCCTTCTACTTCAAATGGTGAAAAGGTATATAAAGGGTTATAAATGGTGATTGAGGGATGGAGGTAACACCTGTAGTAGGAGACATTGAATAGACTGTGACACTTCATCAAAGAAAAGAAATCACCAGAAGAAGGCATTATGGAGCTTTTATGTCATGGGATGGAAACAAATAGAGAATGGTCATTTTTCTTCTAACCATACAAGAACACAGCAAATAAAAGAGTCAGACAGCATGTTGGAAACATATAAAAGATAGTTTTTCAAGCAGCAAGCAGTAAGCAGCTGAAGTCCTTGCTAAGACATTTATGGTCCAAAAGCATAAATAGGTTCATAAAAGATTAGATAAATGCATGGGAAAAATAACCTAGAAAGTGCTATTAAACGCAGATCTTTTGGCTGAGGCAGTCCCTAAGCTGCAAATTGCCAGGATTTTTCATTTCTCTGCTGTTAAAAGGAGGTTTTCCTTAAAGCAGTGCTGACCCCATTCAGAGGCAGGACTCTGGGAAAGATGGATCTTTAATCTGACCTAAGGCATCTATACATATGTACTTACACTGTACTGAAAATCTCCAGCTCAATTTGAAACTGTAATTTCAGCAAGTACTTTGATGTTCTGCCAAGCTCTAAACATTTTGCTAAAGTATTACCTTCTACAGTAGAATTTCACCTTTTGTGCTGCAGAGTATATTCGCCTTTTCCATCTCTATTTTTGACCGAGACACAGTTTACACTAAAGCAGAGGTTATGGCTCCATTAACACATAGGTCACTTTTATTTAAATGGCAACATTGGGCCATGACTGGTGAACAGTGTGTTGCAACTGGGTCCTTCTACTCAGTAGGATATACATTCCAGTTGAAACCTATCAGTAAGTGTCATATTATCAAGTATGATAGAATGACATCTAGCAGCCATCCTCATTAAATTAAAAATAAAAAAAAAAGACATAAAAAAATGGACAGTTTCTCCACTGCAGGATTTAATAAAGTGAGTAGAACACTATTGAATGGGGGAGGGGAGGAGGGAAAGCTGTCAGTAATGTCTTTTCATATATATATAAAAAGAACATTTCATATTTTGCAGAGGGAGACTATTTGAGTTACAAATTGAATGTTCTCACTTGGGAGACAATATTCCAGCAACTCCTAGCACAACGTGGCTGAAACAGTTGTCCCAAAATTCAGCTGGGTCTTTCTACTTAATGAAAGAAGAGATCTGCCCTGATCTGCCCCAGTGCTCTCTTGTCTTCGGGTTATGATTACATTTGCTCACCAATTAGACCTCCCTCTCCTGATGTTGGAAAATATACCAGTTTAAAAATTTTGTGTAACTTTGGTTTTGTTTGTCCTTGCCTCAGGGAGGGGGATTCTAGAACATTGTTCTAACAGGTGGAGTCTGATGAACTCAGCATGGAAGTTGCCCAAAGACAAGTGGCCATCAACAGAACATCCACGAGACATCAGTGGCTATTGACAAACATCTACTCCAGACGCCACCTCCAGCAGGGGTGAAGACATCTGGTCTGAAAAAGAATGATAAGAAAAATTGAAGAATGATAAATCTAATTAGCATCAGAGGCAAGGAAATTTGGGTCCAATGAGAGATTGAATATCAGGGGTTACTCAGCTCCGGTCCAATGAACTTTAAAACATTGTATCTCTATGGGTTTTGACTGTATAATGTTTGGGGGGAAACCTTGTAAAATCGTGTGTCATGGGATGATTCTCTCTGCACACCCAGGCTATGTGTGGATGAGATGATTTCTGTGGTACATCCTGGCCAGAACAATATCTTGGCCAGAAGATAAAGTAATACCTTGACTCTCTAACACTAAAAATGTTGTTGGAGGGTTTTTTTTTCCCCGCAGTTTCGGTGACACTGAGCTGACAGTCAGCATGCAGCTTCATTTTTCCCCCCTTTGTTTTCCTTTTTTCCCCACAATTTCTGCCCTCATTTCCAGCAAAACAAATTCAGCTTTTTTCCTACTTGTGTCCAGGTAACATTTATTTGATAGTCAAGATTTTTTGAAAGCAGGGAAAGTTGAACAAAAAAATTAGTTTTTTACTGGGCAAAAACCTCACTGTAGAAGACCAGAGAAAGAAAAGAGGAAGGAAGGAAGGAAG